>ML663566.1:29942135-29977031 GCA_007570785.1 Antilocapra americana
TACTAGTTTGCATTCCCACCAACAGTGTAAGAGGGTTCCCTTTTCTCCACATCCTCTCCAGCATTTATTGCTTGTAGACTTTTGGATGGCAGCCATTCTGACTGGTGTAAAGTGGTACCTCATTGTGGTTTTGATTTGCATTTCTCTGATAATGAGTGATGTTGAGCATCTTTTCAAGTGTTTGTTAGTCATCTGTATGTCTTCTTTGGAAATGTCTGTTTAGTTCTTTGGCCCATTTTTTGATTGGGTCATTTATTTTTCTGGTATTGAGCTGCATGAGCTGCTTGTATATTTTTGAAATTAATTCTTTGTCAGTTGTTTTGTTTGCTATTATTTTCTCCCATTCTGAAGGCTGTCTTTTCACCTTGCTTATAGTTTCCTTTGTTGTGCAAAAGCTTTTAAGTTTAATTAGGTCCCATTTGCTAATTTTTGCATTTTTAACTAGTCCATCCCCGCAATTTATAACCAGAAATTTGTGCTGTGGACTCCCTGTACCATTTTGCCCACCCTCTACTCCCTGCCCTGGCAAACACTGGTCAGTTCTCTGCATCTATGATTGTGTTTTTTGTTCAGATTTCACATATAGTGAGGTCACAGTGTTTAATCTTCCTCTCTCTGACTTACTTCACTTAGCATAACGGCTTCAAGTTCTATCCATGTTGTTGCAAATGGCAAGATTTCATTCTTTATCGTGGCTGAACGATATTCCATTGTATATATACCACGTCTTCTCTGTCCATTCATCCTTTGGTGGTCACTTAGGTTGTTTCCATATCTTCGCTGTTGTAAATAAGGCTGCAGTGATCATATGTCTTTAAAGGTGGTGTTTTGTTTACATTGGATAAAGGATAAATACCCAGCAGTGGAACTGCTCTGTTATATAGTAGTTCTATTGTTACCTTTTTGAGGAATCTCCATATTATTTTCCAGTGTCTGCACCAATTTACACTCCCACCAAAAGTACACGAAGGTTCCCTTTTCTGCATGTCCTCAGCAATACTTATTTTTTGTCTTTCTGATGACCGCTATTCTTTCAGATATAGGTGACATCTCATTGTGGTTTTAATTTGCATTCCTCTAATAATTAGTGATGGTGAACATCTGTCCATGTGCCTGTTGGACATCTATATGCCTTCTTTGGAAAAATGTCTGTTGAGGTCTTGTGCCCATTTTTAAATCACGTTTATTTTTTTGGTATTGAGTTACACAAGTTATTTGTGTATTTTGTGTATTATCCCCTTATATATGGTTTGCAATTTTCTCCTGTTCAGTGGGTTGCCTTTTCATTTTGCTGATGGTTTCTCAAGGCTCTTTTAATATTTATTTCCCTGCCTCTTTTCCCTCTTAGAAAGAAACCTGTTGAGTTTTCTCTATATACACTTCCATGAATGATATTTAACTACTACTCATGTGCTAATAATGTAAAAATCTCCCTCTTCAGTCAGGATCTCTCCTGGGCCTCAGACTGTCTTCTGCTCTGTACCCTGAGGGATCTAAACTCCACAAGATTGGGTCACTTCTTCCTTTAACATCCTGCTTCAGGGTCAGACTCTCCACAGAGGGCTCCAGTTCTCCTGGGTGGCACCTCCTAACTGACATGGTCCCGAGTCTAGGCTCTGAACTCTGCCCAGAGGCCCTTCCTCCCCTCCATCTGGACCAATCCACCCGGGCTCCACTTTGCCAGGAAGCCGCCCGTACTGCCATGGCTGGGTTAACTGTTTCTTTGTACATTTACCCCAGAGAGGGTGAGTCCTTGGACCACAGATGACTGTATTATTTAATCTGTATTCCTACTGCCTGAAACATCCCTGGCACTCAGGTGTTGAATGTGTTGAATGTGAGTGGAGATATTATAATAAATTCCTTGTTCTTTTAATGCTAAGTTAAGGTGTGAATGACAGGAAGCTGAGGGGTCCAGAGTCAGAACTACCCTCTTACCATCTGCTGTGCGGGCACTGGGTGGGCTTGCTGGGACAAGAAGGAAGGACAGATGCAGCCCTTACCTTTCCCTCCCAGGGGAAGATGAGGAAAAGGTGCAGTTTTGTCCCCAAGTGTTACAGGAATATGGGGAAAGTGAAGGCAATCTGAAAACTCTTAAGATACTGACTTGCATTGGACCTTAAGAAATGAGATTGGTTTTGGGGCGAGTTCACCTTGAGCAAAAGCTCAGCTGCAGCCCCCACCAAGCGTCCCACTGCAGGGCCGGGGAGTCAGCCCAAGCTCGGGGAGGTATGCGGCAGGAGCAGGTTGTGGAGGCCTTTGAAGGCGAAGCTGAGGAGCTGGGGTTCTTCCTGACATGACCCCCACTCCTGCCTGGAGGGGTTCTGGCAGGGCTGTGCCCTCATTGAAGGATGGGAATGAGGCGGTTCAGGGGGTGGAGAGCTGGAAAGGTAAAGCTCTCAAAAAGGCAGGACTGACAGTAAGTGATGAAAAGCTCGTAACATGTTGTCAGCCCTGTGTGTGCACACTGGACAGACTCAGCGAGGATCTGAGGTCCTGGGGCAGACCAGGGGTGTTTGCTGGCCAGCCCTGCCACCCTCCTCCTGTTCAACTCGACAGATTTCTGCCCCCACCCCCAACAGCCATGAGAAGGGAATTGGGAGGGGCCCACGCCTGAGTTGGCTCTCCCTCTCCATTGCGACGCCTGTCTTGGTCACCTGACCTTTCCTGACCTTATCCCCACATCCACGTGGTGGCCAAGGACTCGGACACATCCCTCTGGGCACTGGGGTGCTCGGGGGCAGGTGCGTGGTCCCTGAGTTTAAGCACCCTCCTCCTTCCCTGGAGCCACAGATCACCCCACACAGACCGTCCTAGCTCTTTGCTGCTGTGTAAGTGGCTTGTACTCAGCATCATCCGGTGGACTTGTTACTGCCAACATGCCATTTCCAGGTCTTCCTGCTCAGTCATCTGCTCCGTCAGTGTCTAAAGATGCTGGGCCCAAAGGAGGAAGAGAGCCATGGACCTTCCTTCAAGTCAGGGGCCATGGCTGCCCCCAGGCCCTGGGCAGTTAGCCTGGCTGACATGGTCTCCTGCCTCCAACGCTGACAGCTCGTCAGCTTCTGCCTCCCCACCCTGTCACCCATCACATGCCTTCCCACATCTGTGCTTCCATAACTGGTTGTGTGAAGGTTCTTCTTAGCTGGACACTTATTAATTCAGCTGCTGCCTAGCAGTCCCAGGCAGTGCAGGCCAGGGAAGGCCAGTCCACAGAGGTACCCTTGGGCTGATCTCGTTCGGTTCTTTTCTTTCCTGTGCTCCCGTGGGGCTAGCATTCGGGGCCTTCCTGGACGTGACTGGCATACAGTGTGTCCCCCATGAGGTCAGAGGTCACAGCTGTGACTCTTGAGACGTCAGAGTCACAAGGGCTTGGCTCTAGAAGAGGGCAGATGAACAGTGGTGAGTCTTGGGTCACGGCAACCTTGTGACATGGGGGACGTTAGGGAAGCGTCCTGGTCCCCACCAGTGACCTCCTGGTTTCAGGGACGTGGGGTCAGAGTCCGCCCGCGGCTACAGGCCCGTTGTGGGCGCTGACGCTTGGATTTTGGCGCCTGACAAGAAAAGTAGGGCGACTTGGAGGAACTTGGAGCAGTCAGGTTTAGAGTCTCCTTCACTTTGCAGGTCCCGGCCTGCCAGCCCTCCTCCCCATGTCACTCAGCCCCTTCGTACAGACAAGGGGGTGCATGGACCCTGATGGACAGAAGGACCTAGGTCTGGGCCTCCTGAACGGGTCTGGCGGCTGCGGGCTGGAGGCCGGGCATCTTACCACGCTCTCCTTTTCGGGGTGTGTGGTAGACTCCGGGTGCGGTTCAGGGAGCGTGGCCCGGACCCCAGCGCCGCCCTCTCCCCGCAGGATCTCCTACGACCCGGGGCGCTTTCCGCGGTACCTGCCCGAGGCCTACTGCCTGTGCCGGGGCTGCCTGACCGGGCCGCGCGGGGAGGAGGACGTGCGCCTGCGCAGCGCCCCTGTGCTCGTGCCCGCAGTGGTCCTGCGCCGGACCCCGGGCTGCGCGGGCGGTCGCGCCGTCTACGTCGAGGAGTACGTCACTGTGCCCGTGGGCTGCACCTGCGTTCCCGGGCCAGACAAAGACGCGGATGCAGCCAACTCCAGCCTGGACAAGTCGGCCCGGCCCTGACCGCCCACCTGGGACCCCGGGCCCGAGGAAACGCACCCAGCGGTGGAGCGGACCGCGTGGTGGGCTGCCCCGGACTTCCTCTTAAGCAGGAGCGCAGGGCGGCTGAAGGTGATGGGGACCGAGTGGGGTGGTCTGCCTTGCCCCCAGGACCACAGGAGGGCCGAGCCTCAGAGGACAGACGGATGCTTGCAGTCTTTTTTAAAATATAGAGTATAAACCGTTTATTCAGCTCTTTTTTTCAATAGGGGCAGGAACAAAATATTTTCATGTAAACCATTTTGAGCAAGTATATTGTTTTTACCTGACCTGTAAACATTTTATAAACATTGTCTTCACTTCCTCAGCAGAAATTTTTAGAAGCTCAGGTAGGTCCTCTTGCTCCCGTTGGTCACCAGTGGACACAACTGGACAACACCTGCCCTCCCTATGGGCAGCTTGGCTCACCCCAAGTCTCACTTTATTCATGAGGATATCGCCACAGGTTTATACAGGTAGAAAGTTTTTCACTTTTCAAAGTCAGGGACAAGAGGTAGTGAGGTAAGAGCGTGGTATGTGAGGTCTGTGCCAATTCCCAAGTATCTGGCTAGTTTTAAGGGCTTTAGGAGCTTAAGTGGGCAGACTTACCATTTCCAGAACGCAGGAGTGGAGCCTCTTCTAGCACTGCAGCCAAACCCCAGAACTATTTGTAAACGTGAAACCTTCTTAACTCGATTTATGTTACACCTGTAGGTAGGTGAAGGGCATGCTGGCTGTGGTTTTCTCTCTGGACTTGGCTTTGATGGGCTCAGCTAGTTCTTAGAAGAAACGATGTTTATTAAGGTCTTAATTTTATGGTTAAAGTTTTTAAGAGCAGCTGTTAAGATCAGCCTCTATGTGCTCTCTTCCCCACTTACCATCTGCCTTGGTTTGATCTGAATGAAAGCTTTAGTGAGAACTTCCAGTTTGTATTATATATTGACAGAGGTTATATATGAAAAACATCGCTGAGCAAAATTCGTATTTTCCAAATAAAAATTCAGAACTGAAACTGATAGCTGTGGATAGTTCTATACAGCTTGGGGTAAATGTTACTTCCCTGCTCAACCTCTGGAAATAACATAAGGTAAGCGTAGTGGTGGTTTATCTAGAATACACCACTAGATA
The DNA here is from genome assembly GCA_007570785.1 of Antilocapra americana. Lineage (NCBI taxonomy): Eukaryota > Metazoa > Chordata > Mammalia > Artiodactyla > Antilocapridae > Antilocapra > Antilocapra americana. The sequence continues at coordinate 29,947,415 of ML663566.1, forward strand.
TACTGGTATATCTGAACCTTTCAGAAGGGTTGAGGTCAACAACAAAGAAATACACAAAAAGAAAAAGTGCTTTTCAAACCTTGGGTAATTATTTCAATCATAGCCCCTATTGTGTAACATTTTCCAGCCACTCTGCAAATATAAATAGTGCAAACATCAGAGCACTTGACAAAGGGAGAGTAAATGGATTGCATGTGGAAAATACTGCAATTCCATTAATTAGTTTAGCGCACCTTAGCTGTTAACAGGCAGCACATTCTCAATGGAAGAATAGACTTTCCCTGCCAAGATCCAGAAAGGCAACCTTTATTTGCACTTTTTCTCTGAATGGAATTCATTTAACAAATACTTACTGAGCACGTACCCTCCATCTTCTGGACACAAACTGCATCCTCAACTACAAACTCTCTGGCTGTTAGAGCCAGGACTAAGGTCTTGGCTGATCACTACGTACTGCTCTTTACCTGTGTTAAGTGAGGAGAGCAGATTAGACGGGGTCTAAAAGTTCTTCCAGATATAATTCCAGATTCAAGTCAGCAAAAGCACGCTGAGCTCCAGGGACATCCTAAGGAAGTCATAATGTCTTTATCTCGAAAATGAGGACTGGGGAGGTGGTAGTTTTTCAGAGGGAAAATGTCACTTGGGTCCTTCCTGCACTGTGAGCTGCACTGACAGATCACGGTCCAGCCCGGAGTCATAATTCACGAAACAGCGAAACTCATTTCCCAGGGTACGAGTGTGTTCTGGAATAAACTTGCACATCTTCACTCCAAGCAGCTTTGCTGCTGCCTCCTCCATGACAGCACCTGAAGAGAACCACCAGATAAGCCTCCGCGCCACTCTGGCTGGGGCAAGGAGCAGTGAGCTGACAGTTCTACTCAGCAATAGGGGGAAGGTCTCTGCTTTCTATCCTTTTATTTCCTCCAACATTTTTGCCAAGTTCCTACTTTTTCTCCTTTATCAAGAATTTTTCTACCTCTACAAAGCTGAGATACTTAGAAATTTTAAAAATTGCTTATTGTCTACAAAGTAACAAGAAAAGATAATTTTACTAACAACTTTTCCAACTTGGACTCAGTGGCCCCTTTCTCAATAGTGTCTAATTAATTGTGCAAACTCAAACTCACACATTCGTACCAGCCCTTGGCTGATGCCTGCACTTCTCCCTCCAGCCCGTCCTCGGCACCCGCTGCACCAGGGGGGACGAGAGGCTGCAGGCCTGGAAGTAGGGCGACCTACAGTTCATGATTTCGTTTTGAAACACCAGGATAATCCCCCTCACTGGTGAGAATGTCTTCAGTTCTGGTAAACTGAATCTAACGTCTCACTCTGTGACCTCTGACATGCACTTTAACCCCAGAGGTTGCAAATTTCTTTTATCAGCTAAAGAGAGGCTGAGTCAGACATGTTACTAGTACTGACACTACTGAGTAGAGATAGCACTCCTGGTGCCCTCACCCCACACCAAACCCCACTTCCTGGGCAACATGCCACAGAATTATCAACAAGCCCCAAGAGGCAGCAGCACCTCAGCCCCAGGTGCAGGGAGGTAAGTGGAGTGAGGTCACAGGGTATGTGGTTGGCCAGCACCCACCTGTGCACAGCAGGATCTTGCCCCGGGTCAGGAGCTTGATGGTTTCCGACATTTTCCATAGACATTCCTCGGAGAGATAGGGGGGATCTGCCACGACGACGTCAAAGCTGTGTGTGGCGATCCTCTCAGGTAAGTCTACAGGGCTCTTGTAGTCATAGTAGACAAAGTCCTCTCCGTATACGGCGAACCTGCGGTCATACTCGAAGATGCAGACGGAGACATTGTCTCTGTGCTGCTCTCTCAGCTTCTGGTAGACGCTGGGGGCGCTCACACACGCTATTCTGGAACAGAGACCCAGCTCATGAAGGAGCTTTGTGATAGTGTATAGTAGCCAATAACCACTTCACTAAAAAAAGTATGGCCTGCATTCAGATTTTCTTAAAACAACACTACAAACTAAAGTAACAACAACAGTGAATTTTGGGAGGAATCTGGTGTTTATAAGTATGAAATGTACTTTTCATGGTAAAAAATGTGAAACTTAATAAGTACAAGAGTTACACAGCCCATGACCTGAATTTACCTATTATTTTCCTGTTGGTCTCTTTTAACATTTATCTCAAATACTTTTAAGCCTCAAACTATTTTCAAGTTATTTTGTAATATTCATATATTTAATATATAAAGAAAAAGCCTTAGGACTTTCAGATAAAGATGCAGAGGGAACATATTCATTTAGATTTGCTTCTTCAAAGCAAATCTTTGAGAAGGAAACCTCCAACAGCAAGACAATGAGGGAAGACAAAGGAAACACAGGAAGCTGTGACAGGCAAGGGTGTGGCTGGGTGGTTTCTGACTCTGCAGGCCCGAGGGGGCCAAGTCCCAAACTGGCAGCCAGGAAAGTTGAGAGGGGGCCTTGCCCACACCAAAGCATCTGCAGCTGAGGAAGCTGAAAACCAAGTAACTCAAGAAGTGGGGGTGAAGGAGCAGAAGGGGGACTGCTGGAAGGTCTATCAAAGAGGAAACTTCCCAGGATTCTCATCTCTGCACCAAGCCTCCACACTGTGGGAGAAAATGGGAAGGATGTTCTCCAAATGGGGGTGGGGGCACAGCTAGTGGTGAAGGGCCATGTGGAACGGCAAACCCACCTATGTGCCTCCTGAAATGAGGTCAACGAGATGTGTGACTCCAGGAAGGTAGGTGGCTCTTTCTGGGGCTCTTACCAGCCCACAAGAAAAAGCCTGGATATACTGACTGGGCATTTCCAGGAAAACAGCTAATCCACACCAGCCAACTGCAGACACCAAACAGAGAAAGCCTGCCCACCTCAACTAGGAGCACACAGCAGAGGGTCAGCAGTCAATTCTGGAAAGTCAGCACATGCTAGAGCCAAAGTATTAATAAAACACGAGAGACATGCTGGAATCAGAGACTGTGAAGAGAAGAAATCCTGTAATGTGATATCATCAGAAGGATGAACAAGATAACATGATAAATATCCAGAGACCTAAGAAATTACAGGTGCTAAAGTACACAACAGCAGAAATAGCATATTCAGTGGAAAGTTTCAAAGATAAAGTTGAGGAATTTTCCCAGAAGGTCAGGTAAGAAACACAAAACTTGTGAAAAGGACAGAAAAAAAAAATGAATCAGGGTAAAGAATAGAAAAAAAAGCAATTTTCCCAAACTGGAGGACCCGAGTTATGAGAATAGAAAGGCTTCCATCCGGTTCAACAGATGAAAGCACCATACCAGGACACAACCCTAGGGATCAAGAGAGAATCCTAAGCTAGCAGGGGGCAGGGATGGGAAAAACAGGTTTCTCATAAGAAATCAGAATGGCATTCTATTTTTCAATAACACATCAAGAGAATGGGTAGGATAAAAATATTTTCAGACAGGTTTTAAAAATTTCCTTCTAGTGAAAAGTGTTGAAAGATGTACCCAATCAGGATAAACATGTGAACTAAGGACTGGGATACTGGATACAGGAAGGTCAGAACGAGAGATAAGAGGACACTTGGTAGGTGGTGAAGGGAACACCAAGACCAGAGCTGGACATCAACCAGTCCAGACAGAAGAGGTGGCAAAGCCAGGGGAGGGATGTTTTTTCAAGGAGTTGAAATATGTGTGAGTTTGTTGATATTTACACCACTGGGGAGAATTTGAGGGTTAGTGATATGGACATATAAACCCTATTTAACCAAAATAGGATATAACTAACACCAAATCTACACAATCACTTCCAGGAATCAAATAAAGTAACACTTTTCAGATCATTTTATGAAGCTACTAATATAAAACCCAAACCAAGGGAATAAAACAGGAAATTTCAAACTAATTATCACTCATGAAAGTCGCTGAGTCATGTCCAACTCTTTGTGACCCCATGGACTATAGAGTCCATGGAATTCTCCAGGCCAGAATTCTGGTCCCTTCTCCAGGGGATCTTCCCAACTCAGGGATCAAACCCAGGTCTCCCCCATTGCAGGCAGATTCTTTACCAGCTGAGCCACTAGGGAAGTGTGTAGAAGCAAAAGCCTCAACAAATTATTACCAACGAGTCCAACCATAAAAAAAATGGGTTTAACTACTAGGAGTGTGGACAGGAAGCACACGTGTGCAGTGGAGGATGAAGGAGCTTAATCCTTAGTCTCTTAAGGTGAGATGTCTGTGAGTGACAAATGAACACGTGCCGATATAAACAGGTTTAGAAATGTAGAAGAGCTGAAAGGCAAGGGGGGGACAAGGGGAAAATTAACAATGGATTATTTTTTTCAACAAGTTTTTCAACACCATTTGACTTTATATGCACACAAAGTTCTGACAGAAATAAAAACCAAACCAACAAAACCTGTAATTTTTAAAACTTCAGAAATATCAACATTAAGATTTTTTTCTTTTAAAGCAATTCTAGGGGAATAAAAGTAACAGGTCAGAAAAATGTTAAACGAGGAACAGATTAAAACGACTTACATGGAACAGGGTTTTGAGTGTGCCCCTAGATGCAACCAGTCTGTTGTTCCATGTCCAGTTCTAACTTGCTTCCTGACCTGCATACAGGTTTCTTAAGAGGCAGGTCAGATGGTCTGGTATTCCCATCTCTCTAAGAATTTTCCAGTTTATTGTGATCCACACAGTCAAAGGATGTGGCATAGTCAATAAAGTAGAAGTAGATGTTTTTCTGGAACTCTCTTGCTTTTTCGATAATCCAGTGGATGTTGGCAATTTGATCTCTGGTTCCTCTGCCTTTTCTAAAACCTGCTTGAACATCTGGAAGTTCACGGTTCGCATATTGCTGAAGCCTGGCTTGGAGAATTTTAAGCATTACTTTACTAGCATGTGAGATGAGGGCAACTGTGCGGTAGTTTGAGCTCTCTTTGGCATTGCCTTTCTTTGGGATAGGAATGAAAACTGACCTTTTCGAGTCCTGTGGCCATTGCTGAGTTTTCCAAATTTGCTGGTATATTGAGTGCAGCACGTTCACAGCATCATCTTTTATGATTTCAAATAGCTCAACTGGAATTCCATCACCTCCACTAGCTTTGTTTGTAGTGATGCTTTCTAAGGCCCACTTGACTTCACATTCCAGGATGTATGGCTCTAGGTGAGTGATCACATCATGATTATCTGAGTCGTGAAGATCTTTTTGGTACAGTTTTTCTGTGTATTCTTCCCACCTCTTCTTAATATCTTCTGCTTCTGTTAGGTCCATACCATTTCTGTCCTTTATCGAGCCCATCTTTGCATGAAATGTTCCCTTGGTATCTCTAATTTTCTTGAAGAGATCTCTAGTCTTTCCCATACTGTTGTTTTCCTCTATTTCTTTGCATTGATTGCTAAGGAAGGCTTTCTTATCTCTCTTTGCTATTCTTTGGAACTCTGCATTCAAATGGTTTTATCTTTCCTTTTCTCCTTTGCTTTTCCCTTCTCTTCTTTTCACAGCTATTTGTAAGGCCTCCTCAGACAGCCATTTTGCTTTTTTGCATGTCTTTTTCTTGGGGATGGTCTTGATCCCTGTTTCCTGTACAAATGTCACAAACCTCCGTCCATAGTTCATCAGGCACTCTGTCTATCAGATATTGTCCGTTAAATCTATTTCTCACATCCATTGTATAATTATAATTAAGGGATCTGATTTAGGTCATACCTGAATGGTCTAGTGGTTTTCTCTCCTTTCTTCAATTTAAGTCTGAATTTGGCAATAAGGAGTTCATAATCTGAGCCACAGTCAGCTCCTGGTCTTGGTTTTGCTGACAGTATAGAGCTTCTCCATCTTTGGCTGGTTCCAAATAGGAGAAGGAGTACGGCAAGGCTGTATACTGTCACCCTGCTTATTTAACTTATATGCAGAGCACATTATGAGAAACACTGGGCTAGAAGAAGCACAAGCTGGAGACAACACTGCTGGGAGAAATCAATAACCTCAAATACGCAGACAACATCACCTTTATGGCAGAAAGTGAAGAGGAACTGAAAAGCCTCTTGAGGAAAGTGAAAGAGGAGAGTCAAAAAGTTGGCTTAAGACTCAACATTAAGAAAACTAAGATCATGGCACTGGTCCCATCACTTCATGGGAATAGATGGGGAAACAGTGGAAACAGTGTCAGACTTTATTTTTTTGGGCTCCAAAATCACCGTAGATGCTGACTGCAGCCATGAAATCAAAAGACGCTTACTCCTTGGAAGGAGAGTTATGGTCAACCTAGACAGCATATTGAAAAGCAGAGACATTACTTTGCCAACAAAGGTCCATCTAGTCAAGGCTATGGTTTTTCCAGTAGTCATGTATGGATCTGAGAGTTGGACAGTGAAAAAGGCTGAGTGCCGAAGAATTGATGCTTTTGAACTGTGGTGTTGGAGAAGACTCTTGAGTCTCTTGGACTGCAAGGAGATCCAACAAGTCAATCCTAAAGGAGATCAGTCCTGGGTGTTCATTGGTAAGACTGATGTTGAAGCTGAAACTCCAATACTTTGGCCACCTGATGCAAAGGGTTGACTCACTGGGAAAGACCCTAATGCTGGGAAGGATTGGGGGCAGGAGAAGAAGGGGATGATGGAAAAGACCCTAATGCTGGGAAAGATTGGGGGCAGGAGGAGAAGGGGATGAAAGAGGATGAGATGGCTGGATGGCATCACCAACTTGATGAACATGGGTTTGGGTAGACTCCGGGAGTTGGTGATGGACAGGGAGGCCTGGCGTGCTGCAGTTCATGGGGTCGCAAAGAGTCAGACACAACTGAGCAACTGAATTGAACTGAACTAGATGCAAGAGGAAAGCATTCTTACTTCCTTGTCTTCAAATCATCAAACACAGGTTTTGCAGATTACAGTTAACCTTCTTATGAACTATCTCTCATCCAGGAAGGATATTTAAAGTATTACTTTAGATTAAAAGGCAAAACAGAAGCGAACCCGGTATCTCACCTGCCGCCCTCCCCAGCAGCTGCCACGGCGTCCTCAGCAAGGCGCAGGGCCGTCTCTGGGCTGTACCAAAACTGGCTCAGCTGCTGTGACAGGAACAAGTGAATCCTATTAGACCTGGCATACACCTGTCCTTTCAGCTCATATCTACTCACCAACATGAACTCTATCAATAGCCAGTGTCACTGCTGGGCCATGCTGTATATTCTGCACTTCCTTCTGGTATAGCATCTCCTATTCTTCCAGAGTTAATAAACAAACCACTGTTGCATTTGCTTGGGTTCTCTGAAACTATCCCTAATTCTCCCAACATCATCCTGTATCCCTCCTGAGAAGTGGTGCATGGGAAGTCAATATTGTGAGACTCACCATGGCGAATACATTAAAGGTTTTATCCTCACATTTCAGTAGTAACTCAGCTGAGCATAGAACCCTAGACTGAATGAAATTTTCACTCTAAATATTGAAGGCAGAGCTTCACTTTTTTTCTAGTTTCTAATAAAGCTATTGAGAAGTGCAATGTGACCTGTCCTGAGACACTGGAGGTAACATGCTTTTCTCCAGAAGCTTCTAGGATCTTGTCACCTACATCCCAAAGTTTCACTCATGCCTCCTGGATTTATCCTCTAGTTTTATAATGCATTCTTTCAAACTTCCTGGGAGAGTTCTTCATTTTTGTAAACAAACCAAAACAAGTGCCAAAAATATACAAGTAGTTAATTCAGCTACGTAGTGGAATTATGACTTATTTTATTCATGTTTTTACCTATTTTCTACACCAACCATAGATTACTTTGAGAATCAGAAAGAAAGAACATAGTATTTAAATAAGCAAAAGGAAAAGAGAAAAAGACTACCTTAAGGTGGAATTCAGGTTTCTAATATTTACTATTCAAAGCATCAAGCTAAAGACAAAAACATTATGAAGGAAAAGCAGAGGCATCTGAGTAGATGGAACATTTGGAGTAAATATAAAGAAACATTTCTGTTCCAGTTTCAAACAGATGGTAAATTTTATATAATTTTATATAAAATGATATAAACTTTATATAACTTAAAGAGATCTAAACTTGACACAAAATGTAAAAGACTGCACACACACACTTCCCAGCTGCAAAGTGATGAAGAGAGGCAGATCAATGATCAAGGGGGTCAAAGAAATTTCAAGCCTCATCTATTTCTCAACTATGCCTAAAAAAAAGGTAGATTTCTATGTTACAGTTTAGGTTAGCTTTCCTCAACTCACTTTAAAAAATTCCTCTTTTTATTTCGACCATAAAAATACAATTAAAATACATACCGTGCACCAGGAACTATTAAAAACCCCTCTCACCCATTTTGTACTACATGTTTAACATCAGGTGCCCCATTACTGCGATGATCCCTTCCCACAAGGAATGCCGGGCTCCAGTAAAAACCAACAGAACGAATCTGTCTACGCCAAAGAAGTACAGTCTGTGCTGGACACAGTGATTCGCTCTTCCCCTATCTGAAATGTCTCCTCATCTGACCACCAAACAGCCCAGGTCAGAATGAGGAACATCTGCACTCCCAATGTCTTAGCTACTGAACAGGCTATCAGCTTCCTAGTGACAAGTGAGACAAACTGGGCTGTTAGGTGGCGTAAAGACCAACAGTGGACTAGGTATAGGACACGCTCCACACAACCAACACTTCCTGATGGATGTGGAGCGCGTTCACTTACCCAGTTCTCTTCTATTATCCCAATGTTATACTTGTCATCACCACGGAGATCAGAGTGGTGGTTCTGCTGCTGCTCAGCATAAAATTCCTGCAGAGCTGCAAGGGTGTGCGAAGAAAGCTGGGGGGGGCCCTCATCTTCAGAGTCACTCATCTCACACCTGCGGGGAATGAGTCTAAGTTATGTTAGGGTGTTTTTCCTTTCCATCAAACAATTTAAAAAAAATTAACTCACAGCAAGGATCCAAACTGGAAGTGAGTTGTATAAGGAAAACAGGTCTTTAAAATTTCTGAGACTAGGAACCTCCCTGGTGGTCAGTGGCCAAGACCCCACCCTCCCAGTGCAGGGCCCGGGTTCCCTCTATCCCTGGTCAGGGAACAAGACGCCACATGCCATCAACCAAGGCCTGGCACAGCCAGACACAGGCATACACACGTCTGCAGAGACCTTCCACTGAACTACAGCTGAACAAATAAACACGTGCTTTCTCTCGCCATGTGTAGTTTTTACAATAAGATTTTTCACATCTTTATGACTCCTTGCAGAATGAAATCTATAAAGGTGTTTTGCTTCCTTCTGGTACCCCAGTGGTCACATGCCGATAATTCACAGTAGACTCTCGGAATCAGAGCTTTTTATGTGTGAATGGCATTGTTGAGGTGACCTAAGGCTCCTAGGTGCTATGATGGGGTAAGTGAAGGATTGGTAAAGGAGGGGTCGAAGAAGAGATAGGAAAATTAAAAGGGATGAGAGAGGGTGCAAATTACCATCACAATGAGATACAACCATTTCCTACCAGACTGACTACAATGGAAAAGACAGGTAACACTGAATGTTTTGGGGGTGTAGAATAATAGAAACTGCGTACTTTGCTGCTGAAAAGTAAATTGATTAAAACACTTTGGATAACAATATGACCTTATCTCTGCTTCAAACTCAGTAATTCTGTATCATATAACTATATGAAACTCCTGTGATTCACATAAATAGACATGTAGAATATGCTCAAAGTGGAAATGTGTACTGGCAACAACTAAAACTACCGAAATGTCCACTCACTGGACATTACATAATATAATATACTGCTGTATATTCCTACAGTAGGATGCTATATCGCAATGAAACATTTTATTTCCTTTTCTCCTCTGCTGGCTTGCCACCTGTAACTGTTACATAAGTAGTTACTTTAAGGATTACAAGTTTACAGGATACCTATCATAGCACACATTCAAATAACATTACACCACTTCCTGTGTTATACAAAAACCTTACAATCTGCATAGAACTTCCATTTCTCTCCTCCACGCCTTTGTGTTAGTTACTATTGCCCAATGTCTTGTTTTTACATTTGATATAAAATAAACATACCACAGGCAAATTTGGCCTTGGAGTACAGAATGAAGTAGGGCAAAGGCTAACAGAGTTTTGCCAAGAGAATGCACTGGTCATAGCAAACACCCACTTCCAACAACACAAGAGAAGACTCTACATATGGACATCACCAGATGGTCAATACCGAAATTAGATTGATTCTATTCTTTGCAAACAAAGATGGAGAAGCTCTATACAGTTAGGAAAAACAAGACCAGGAGCTGACTGTGGCTCAGATCATGAACTCCTTATTGCCAAATTCAGACTTAAATTGAAGAAAGGAGGGAAAACCACTAGACTATTCAGGTAGGACCTAAATCAAATCCCTTATGATTTCACAGTGGACCTGAGAAATAGATTTAAGGGACTAGAGCTGATAGAGTGCCTGATGAACTATGGAGGGAGGTTCATGACATTGTACAGGAGGCAGTGATCAACACCATCCCCAAGAAAAAGAAATGTAAAAAGGCAAAATGGTTTTCTGAGGATGCTGTACAAATAGCTGAGAAAAGAAGAGAAGCAAAAGACAAAGGAGAAAAGGAAAGATATACCCATTTGAATGCAGAATCCCAAAGAACAGCAAGGAGAGATAACAAAGCCTTCCTCAGTGATCAATGCAAAGAAATATAGGAAAACAACAGAATGGGAAAGACTAGAGATCTCATAAAAAAAATCAGAGATACCAAGGAAGTTTCCATGTAAAGTTTGGTACAATAAAGGACAGAAATGGTATAGACCTAACAGAAGCAGAAGATATTAACAAGATGTGGCAAGAATACACAGAAGAACTATACAAAAAAGATCTTCATGACCCAGATATCCATGATGGTATGATCACTCACCTAGAGCCAGATATCCTGCAATGTGAAGTCAAGTGGGCCTTAGGAAGCATCACTATGAACAAAGCTAGTGGAGGTGATGGAATTCCAGCTGAGCTATTTGAAATCCTAAAAGATGATGCTGTGAAAGTGCTGCACTCAATATACCAGCAAATCTGGAACTCAGCAGTGGCCACAGGACTGGAAAAGGTCAGTTTTCATTCCAATCCCAAAGAAAGGCAATGCCAAAGAATGCTCAAATGAACGCACAATTGCAGTCATCTTACACGCTAGTAAAGTAATACTCAAAATTCTCCAAGCCAGGCTTCAACAGTACCTGAACTGTGAACTTCCAGATGTTCAAGCAGGTTTTAGAAAAGGCAGGGGAACCAGAAAGCAAATTGCCAACATCCGTTGGATCACTGAAAAAGCAAGAGTTCCAGAAAAACATCTACTTCTGCTTTATTGACTATGTCAATGTCTTTGACTGTATGTATCACAACAAACTGTGGAAAACTCTTCAACAGATGGGAATACCAGACCACCTGACCTGCCTCTTAAGAAATCTGTATGCAGGTCAAGAAGCAACAGTTAGAACTGGACATGGAACAACAAAGTGGTTCCAAAGTGGGAAAAGAGTACATCAAGGCTGTGTACTGTCCCCCTGCTTATTTAACTTGTATACAGAGTCCATCATAAGAAATGCTGGGCTGGATGAAGCACAAGCTGGAATGAAGATTGCTGGGAGAAATATCAATAACCTCAGATATACAGATGACACCACCCATATGGAAGAAAGCGAAGAACTAAAGAGCCTCTTGATGTCAGTGAAAGAGGAGAGTCAAAAAGTTGGCTTAAAACTCAACATTCCGAAAACTAAGGTCATGGCATCTGGTCCCATCAGTTCATGGCAAATAGATGGGGAAACATGGAAACAGTGACAGACTTTATTTTGGGGGGCTCCAAAATCACTGCAGATGGTGATTGCAGCCATGAAATTAAAAGATGATTGCTCCTTGGAAGAAAAGTTATGACCAAACTAGACAGCATACTAAAAAGCAGAGACATTATTTTGCCAACAAAGGTCCATCTAGTCAAGGCTATGATTTTCCAATAGTCATGCATGGATGTCAGAGTTGGAATATAAAGAAAGCTGAGCACCAAAGAATTGATGCTTTTCAACTGTTGTGCTGGAGAAGACTCTTTAGAGCCCCTTGGACTGCAAGAAGATCCAACCAGTCCATCCTAAAGGAAATCAGTCCTGAGTGGTCACTGGAAGGACTGATGCAGAAGCTGAAGCTCCGATACTCTGGCCACCTGATGCGAAGAACTGACTCACTGGAAAAGACCCTGATGCTGGCACAGATTGAAGGTGGGAGCAGAAGGGGATGACAGAGGATGAGATGGTTGGATGGCATCACCGACTTGATAGACATCAGTATGAGTAAACTCGAGGAGTTGGTGATGGACAGGGAAGCCTGTCGTGCTGCAGTCCATGGGGTTGGAAAGAGTCAGACACGACTGAGTGACTGAACTTATACACACCACATTGTTAAAAATCTTTTATATTTACCTACCTAGTAACCACTTACATTGCACTTCATTTTGTATTAATACTGCCATCATTTGTCATTCTCCTTCTATTTGAATGAATATTTCTTGTAATGCCGTTCTCTGGACCGCCTCTGTGGTACTCTCTGCCCTGCTTGCTTCCCACCAGGCTTCCCCAGAATCTATCAGTATTTCCTGGACTCAGAGCAGTCCCTGGGTTCCCTTCCCTGCGTAGTAGCCTGAAAACTCTCTCAGGCAGTAAGATGGAGCAACCATCAGGTTCAGTCTGTTCTTTTCCCTTTTTCAGGGACCACTGCTCTTTGTGGCCTGGTGCCCGTTATCTTCAAAGACATTTCCCCCCACGTTTTACCTATTTTGTTTTGTTTTCAGTTCTATCATAATGGGAGGGGAAATTTAGTCCTTGTTACTCCCAGTGGAAGTTCACAACACTAAAACAAACAAACGAACAAACCACCTACAGCCATATATACTAACAAGAATCAATCTTAAGAACATGTTAAATCAGAAAGTTACAGAATACATATAGTATCAATAATTCTATTTAACTATTCTATTTAAGTGAAGTTCAGAAACATGTAGGTAAAAGCAAGTTAATGAAAAACTAAAGATTAAAGATAGTGGTTACCACTGGGTGTGAGGAATACATAAATTTTTAAAATGTTTATTATATTATCTGCAGAGACCCATGGACTTGATTCTGTAACCAAAAAGTGTCTGAAATGGCTTCCAAACACATTGAGCCGTCCCAAAGTACTAATCTTTTTCAAAAACTTAGAAAAATCTCATGAAAGGACTCATCTATTTTTCTACCCACATTTTTCACACTGTACAATGATTTCCATTAAGGTATGAATTCAATATAGGAAAATATAAGCATTTTTTTAAAATGGAAAAAAATGTATCCAAGTACATGTATAGCTTATAGTAGAAATCAGTAGTGCTCTGTGAAATGTTTTAGGAAAAAATACACATGTGTGTATAGGGTCGTGCCTCACAACACAACTTTCTACTGCAGGCTGTAGTCTTAAGTGTTTGGAGTTTTTCACTGTAAAGGATCTATAATTTTTGCACAGACTCATCTCAAGATGGAGATGTTCTAATACTTTATACAAACAGCTCTTATCTGAAGTAGATACTTGGTATTTTTTATACTGATTGTATAAAAGCATTTCTATTATTTAGACATTCAAGAAAACAATATAATGCTGTATTAAGAGCAAGAACTGGAGCTGAACTACCTAGGTGTAAATCATGGCTTTGCTACTTATAACTACATAGCTTTAAGCAAGTATTTAACCTTCTATGCCTGAATTTTCTCATCTATGAAATGGAGATAATGTTAAAACTTACTTAATAGAGTTGTTCAGAATTAGATGAGTTACTATCTACGAAGCACCTAATCGTCCTTGGCACACAACAGGAACAAAAATATTACCTTCAGTACTGTTCAAGGTGCAGCATCTCACTGACAATGTGGAATCTGTGGCAACCACTAGTTTAGCATCTTCATAAGACTATCTACTTGGCAGCAGAGGAACCACAAGAAATTGATAACCAAAGGAACACTACAAAGTGTGACAGAAAACGACGAGCATGGTGAATGCTGTGTGCAGGGAGCAGGACTGGCTCTGGCTGACTTGTCACATGTCACCTTCACAGACGTAAGATGGGCCGATGTTGAATACTCTGGCCACCTGATGCGAAGAGCTGACTCATCGGAAAAGACCCTGATGCTGCTAAAGATTGAGGGATGACAGAGGATGAGATGGTTGGATGGCATCACCGAGTCAATGAAAATGAATTTGAGCAAACTCTGGAGATAGTGAGGGACAGGGAAGCCTGGCATGCTGCAGTCCACGGGGTCATAAAAAGTTGGACACAACTGAGCAAGCTATCACTATATCACTTTTAGACAAAACGCAGATTAACAGATCATCTCACAGCACAAAATAAAGTGGTCAGAGAGGTGAGACTACTCAGAAGGCAGACATCATCAAGGTGGGATCTAAAATTCAGTCTTCCCTTCCTCTAAAGGTGGGAAGGAATGGTGAGAGTGTGTATAAAGTTATTAGAAGGATCTGGGAAGACTGTCTCCAAACTGAGATAATTATACTGGCACAGTCTATCTGATGGAACTATTTTGGATCACTAGTCTATTCAAAGGCTTTCACCTCCCAGGAGAAGACTTAAAATGTCGTTAATTTCAGTCAGTTTGAGCCCGTAACTCAGCAGTGGCTTCCCATCCCCACTCCTCATTCCTGCCTCAGGAAGGTTTTGTGCTCAAGGGTTAACTTATACAGCTGAGTGAGGACAATGACAGCGAGGTCAGCGCCACAGAAAGAGTTTGCCGTTCCCAGTTCTAGAAACCCAAGTCACAGCACAGCAGCAAGGACAACATGAGACTGGTCACATGCAGGAACAAGGAGGCAGAGAGAAAATGGGGACAGTGTTTTTACTGCTCAGACAGTGGGTGGAAGGGGAAAATATCCTATGAGGGGAGAGATGACTTTCATGTGTGCCTGAGAGCTAAGCTGCGGAGAAGATGTAAGCCCCTCTGGCCCAGAGAGGAACAGACGCCAGGCATGTAACCAGTGGGAGCAAAGTAGGCAATAAAGACCCCATTCTTCAAATAATGGGAATCTGGACTTTGATTGCTGATGGTACTTCTACGGAGGCAGAGGCAGGCAGTCATTGCTGCAGCACTTTGCCCCCCTCCCCAACCCCTAGCAGAAGCAATTCTGAGGGGATTTAAAGTGCTATCACTGCCCCACCCCCTTCACGGGCCACACATTTAAGGACTAGACTGTTATAAACAGCAGCCACATACATGGAGGGGTTTAGAAGGTGCCCTGTGCATGCCTGGGAAAAGGTGTAGGCTTACAAGGACCTTCAGCTTCCGCAGGCTGAGCTTCAGCACAGAAACAGACTAGGATAATAGCAATAACAACAGAATGACAGAACAAGCAAATCTTGGAGAAGGGGGAGAATCTGATTTCCAGCACTCTGAACAAAATCACAAAGCATACAAAAGAGACAGCAAAGTATGGCCCGTTGAAAAGAAAAATGTAAACCAACAGAAGCTATCTCTGAAAAAGGCAACATGGCACACCTGCTAGACAAAGACCTCAACTGTCCTAAATACGCTAAAAGAACTAAAAAGTATGAACCAAGTTAAGAAAACAATGCATGACCATAATGCAAATATCAACAGAGATGGGGTACACCTTCAAGTGGACCATGCTCACTGTCCCAGAAGAAAAGATAAAGGGAGAGAGTATTAGCTTTTGCACAGGACTGAGAAAGTCTGAGAACACTGCAAACTGATCTGCAAGATACAAAGAGGCTTCATTCTGGTCTTTTATTTCAGGATTTAGAATCAGGAAAAAAATTTTAATGTTTTAAAAATAAGTTTTTTATAAATGAAGATGATGAACATAAAATGTATCCAATGTTTTCAAATATTTTTGCAAAAAAGGTAAATCCCTGCCTTGTTCCACCTCCCCACAAGATATAGAGTAAGAATTTGGACAGAGTTCTACATGGAACCTAAATATGAAATTCTCATTTATCAGTTGATCCTTAAGGGCTCCAACACTTAACATTTTTAGTAAAGGTCCATTAAAATTAAGCAATCAATAAACCACTGGACAGTTGCTTTTGACTGTCATGATGCTCACTGAAAATGCTGAAGGACAATAACAGGCAATGTGGGACTGCCATGTGACAGATATTCAAGTGCATGGATCTATGAAATCAAACAATCCAGAGAACACTGGGAGAAGTAAACGCTGACTTCAAAAAGCAATCCAAGGAAATCTACATACATGGTAGCCTCTGGCATCCGGTTAAAAGTGATTCTTCTTTATAGAGACATCATTTTGTCCAATCTGTTAACCAGATCAATTCAACCTTAACACGTCTCATCCAACATGGACTGTTCCCAGTCAGTTTCACATGAGGCAGCTGGGTTGTTTACTGACACTGTGGTGAAACTGTCATGACACAGGGGACTCATGCATCAAACATGCCACGAAACTGGCTCATCCGCTTTCTGGGGAACAACCAAATTACTTCCAGGTCACCCTTCTTGTCATCACCGACTCCATATACATCTATAAACAGAACAGAGTCTGTGGATGGGATCAGCTTTGCAAGGGTACTAAGCATCCCAGGGTGGCTTCTGTTTATAAAGTACAGAGATATTGACCACACTTTAAAATTTGTAAAATAGAATGGCCCTTAAAACAAGCAAGATCTCTTTCTTGTGTTCTGACACAGCTTAACAGAAAACATTTGTTCACCATGAAAGAGAAGTGATTAAAAAAGAATCCAAAGAATCTTGAAAACTTGCTCTGCAGAGAAGTGTCTGTTTCTTCTAAGCAAAGTGGAGAAGAAGATCACCACCTGTATCTGACTATCAGATGCCCCAGGTGCCCTGATGCAGCAGTGCAACGAGAAACCACGCAGACGGCCTCAGGACACAGGTTCCTGCCTGCTCCCGGATGGGGCTGGAACATTTCCAGAGGGGGTCCAGTGAATGGTATGTCCAAGGAACTGCTGAAAGGACCAACAGCCTTGTAACAGATAAGCAGTCTTAACATACCATCAGACAGCTAGTGGGTATATTTATGTCACTACCATGCACCCCTGAGTGAGTGACTGACTGCAGACTGCCAAAGGCCGCCAGAAGCAGAGTGTGTTTGGAGTTAAAGCAGTCTCTGTGCACGTCACAGGAAGAGGGGTCACCACAGACACTGATGCTAATGTACGACCCCACGAGATCCCAAACAGCAGGGAAGCCAGGCCCTCCAAGACCAAACACATGAAACAGAACAATGACTTAAAAGTATACTGTACTTATAAACTCTAAAGTTTTATAATTCACCTTAAAAAAAAGAAAGATGAGGGCAGGGAAGCTGAAGAGTTATAAAACCCACAACTCAAATCAGAAGCAAATGATTTTAATCAATGATTCAGAAATGCACACTCATGTAACCAACTTGTTATAAGACGGGGTTGTTCAGTAGGAAAAAAACAAGGAACTGTTTTCTTCCAGAAAGTTTCCAAAATCACATCTTCTTGTATTGTTCATGACCCTCTGACTCTCCCTACTGACTTAAATGTTATTTCTTCACACAAATAATTTTCATGATCAGGTTATTTATTTCCTTAATAAGTTACTTCTTGCTTCAGCTCTTTTACTTCAAAATAAAGAAAAGTATAATTTACTTATTGGTCTCTACCGATATTCCTTAGTTAAAAATTTTTCTGAAAATATAGTTGACAGCCTTAACTTTTGGCATGTGTTATGTGTGCATATGTGATAAAAGAGAAGACTGCAAGCCTTTACAGCATCACCCATACAATAACAGATCTAGATGCTACACACCAGGCAGTCACCTGCTTTAGAGCTACACATGGGAACAGGAGTTCTTTAAGAAGCTGCTGCAGTCTGGGAGGGAAAGAGAATGCCCACTGACTGGGAACCAGACTCTGGCGAGGGCTGTCCAAAGGTCCCATGTTTGTGCTAGAAGCTGCTGAGAAATGGAGAACTGCTAAGGGGGTGGATTTAGTGCTCTGATGAGGGGCACTGTTCTCAATCATTACTAACAGGAGAGCGAAGCTGCAGGGCTGAACCATAGAGGTGAGATACCCTCATCATGGAATATGACACCTGGGGCAGGTTTACATTCAGAATGACATGCACGTAATGATGACAGGGCACCTGACGCTTACATATCCCAATGAACACTGCCTTTCAAAGTCAAGTCTCTGGGGACTCACGGGCTTGCCCTTTCATGAGCACTACCTGCAGAACTCCCTGCAGAGCTGGATCGAGAGGTGATGAGATCACCTCTATCTCAGTCACAAGCTGGTTTCCTCCCCAAAAGATGTCCTTCTAACTTCACATTTTTGCCAAGATCAGCTCTAATGAATCGAATGAGCCATCACTGAAAGGATTCTGTCTTGTTCAGTTAGCCAAATATACGTTAATCCTTCCTAAGTGGAAGGCCCAGCTTCTACTGTGGGGAGAAGTGTGGACATGATGAAAGTACATGTATCCAAGTGCCTTCTGAGAGGTCGTCCAAATGCTTACTAGCTTCCAGTGACACCCACAAGACACATAATTTCTTTTCCTTCAGGGTCTCTCTAAAGGTTACTACTCTAGAGAATCCTAAAAATGTCTGAGCAAGCTGATTACTCTGCCAACAAACATATTACTGTTCTCCCGTTGCCTCTCACTGTCAGAGTAAAAGAAAGCTTAGAGGTCTCAGGAATCTTGGAGAGAAAGCCTTGACCAACTTTTCTCTTTGTCTTCTTCTTAGAAAATGAAAATTACCACAAATTATGACTGTAAGTAATATGGAGAAGTACAGCAGGTCCTCCTTGGTGGCTCAGACGGTAAAGCGTCTGCCTGCAGTGCAGGAGACCTGGGTTCGATCCCTGGGTTGAGAAGATCCCCTGGAGAAGGAAATGGCAACCCACTCCAGTACTCTTGTCTGGAAAATTCCATGGACTGAGGAGCCTGGTAGGCTACAGTCCATGGGGTTGCAAAGAGTCCGACATGACTGAGCGACTTCACTCACTCACAGTAGGTCCAGGATAAAGCTCGGACTGTGCCAGTTTTGGGTCAAGCTGAATTTATTGTCTAGTATGACAACAGTTCAATTTTCTTTGAACAGCTTTACGCATCTTAGATAAACTTAATATGCTCTAGTGAGGAAAATATCTATCAAAAAAAATTACCCTCTTTTGGGACTTTCCCAGTGGTCCAGTGGCTAAGACTCTGAGCTCCCAATGCAGGGGGCCTGGGTCCGACCCTTGGTTGGGGAACTAGATTCCGTGTGTTGCAGTTAAGAGATCCCATGCTGCAGCTAAATATGACACAAGATCACAAACGCAACTGAGCCCTGACACAGCCAAACATGAACAAAGACAAAAACAGACTGTGCTCAAAGTTAAAATGATTCCTAAAAATTGTATTAAAAATTTAAAAAACTTTACTCCTTTCTGTAGGTTTGGAAATAATGTTTGTAGATAATGTAATTTCTTCAACTCACTTAAGCTACTCTGACCAAAGACCCCAGATAATATGAAACCTTTCATCCCCAGAAAACTGGATCATACACTCCAAGGTAGCATATAAACGTGAAATGGTCACGCTGAGTAGCTGCCTGTGCATATTCAGAGCCTCGGTGGAAAATCTGAGGTATTTCTAGGGTGCCCACCTCTCTCCCAGAGACCACATCAGTTCACCTGAGGTGAAGGGGGGCCATCAGCATTTGCTCAGCATGGTCTTACTTCACAACACTTACAATCTCCTGGGAGCATCCCTACCTAATGGCCTAGTGTTCATTCATTCAAGGTAAAGCAAAGGCCAGTGGCTTTCTCTCTTTCCCTTTTAGGAAGCTCTGTCAAGGGCAGGAAGTCTAAATTATCCCCCAGTCCTGCCATCATGTTCACTGGCCACAGAAGGAGCCACAGATTACTTGTGGGAGTGGGGGAAGACAACAAACACCCCTTGGCGGCTGACAACAGCCAAGTGCTAAGATAAAAAAGCAACACCACTTTAGCAAATATTAACATCCAACGTGTCCTGCGAGACTGCAGGTACAGTCGGTTCCTGATTCCAGCTGTACCACGACACTGCCTGGAAGAGCTGAAGGGCAGGGAAAAGTGCGCGAGTCCACAATATGTACACAGATAAATGCGTACGGATGTTTCCACAGCTGCATTTGTGGATGGAGAATGGTTTTCAATTTGCAAGCTGAAATCTGTTAGCTAATTATTTAGAAATAAAAACATAAAAACAAGAAAGTTGGCTTTAACTTCAAAGCAAATAATTCCGGAGAGTATCTTAAGAAAACTACTTTCATAGCTGAAAAAGAAAAAACAGAAATTGTTGTGGAGGATGGATCTCTAAATCGTCCGTATTTCCAGCATCGGACCTCTACGGGGACGCGGGCTCGGCGGCCGGGGCCGACAGGCTCCCCGGTGCCTCTCCACAGAACCGACGCCGCCAGCGCCCCCGGCATCCACACGAGCGCGGTCCACCCCCACAACCACCCCGCCTCCCGGAACACGCCCAGGCGGCCCCCCGGACGCCGCCCCCCACGCCTTGGAAACGGCCGTTACTCCACACGCTGAGACACCGGCTGAAGCGCGGCTCCACGCGCCCAGGCCCGCCCCGCGGCCTCCCTAAGGACACCCGAGACCGCAGCCCCTCCCAACCCCTTCCCCCCGGCTCCGCGGGCCAGAGCCGCTACCCTGGCTGTGTCCGAAGACGCGGACGAGCGGAGTCCCGCGGAGTTGGCGCGGGATCCTCACCCCGCTAGCCGCTCGAGTCCACGCGAGATCCGTGGCCCGCGGGACCTCGTCGGGCAGCCGACTGCGTCTGCGCGTGCGCACTGCGGCCCGCTAGGCCGGAAGCGTGCGCGGGGGCGTGTCCGCGCGAGCACGATAGTCCCGCGGGGCGGGGCTGCGGGCCGGCCTGGTCCGAGCACGCGCAGACGAGCGCTCCCGGGAGACGCTTGGGGCCCCCGCCACGTGCGGGGCCGCCTCGAGCCAGGAGCTGCGCTGCTGAGCACGTGTCCGCGAGGACTGGGGCAGAGAGACGCTGCAGGTTTTAACGCGCACCAAGAGACCTGCCGTTTGCACTTCATTGTACGTTTCACAAGTAGCAAGGCCCCGTCTATTCCGCCTCCTCCGTCTAAAGGAGAGATACAGACATCAACTGCGGCTTTACGCCACCACTGAGTTTAAAACCCCTCATACGGGCCCCTCCGCGGTGCGTCTGCCAGAACAACAGTAGACCCCCGCCAGACGCGGTCCCAGTGCTGAGACTGCCTATGACCCGGGCAAGCCCTCCCCTCATGAAACAGCAGTGCTGTGTGCAGCGACTCACGGGTGGGAGCGCGCCCTCCGTGCAGGCTCCATGGCGCCGGGTCAGAGCTGAGGAAGACGGGAGGCGCTTGCAGACCCCGAGCGATGTCCTGACTGTCCTCCACCAGGGCCACCAATCCATGTAGCATCCCTGCCTGCCTTCCCTTCATCCTCCTTAACAATTCCATCATCTTCCCAGGTTACCTTCTGTTGAATACCTTTAATCCTTTCTGGTATAAGGTGAGGATATAAATTAAAAACAGGTTTGCTACTTTGGGAATACAGTAATTGCCACATTAAATACGGCCCCCAAGCTTACAGCAAACTATGCTTTCATTTTTTCTTTGATTGCTTGGATGACAAGTCCACTAAGCCGGATACGTCAAAACCAGCTATAATTTAGGAAAGCAGCAGGAAAGAAAACATATACATCAAGCTAAAAGAACAATAAATAGGAACCAAGAGACAATAACCAACTTTTATGGCAGTATATATTTTTTACAGAGGTAGTAGTGTTCCATACATAGGACACACTGCCTTAGCTTATTCAGCAGAAAGGCTTAGTTATTTTTGGATTAAAACAGATCTATAATATTTTAAGCTTTCAAAGTTTCAACTGCTTTCACCATATGTGAGACAATAGTTATCTGCCATTTTAATGTGTATTACTGTTATTTTTATAATTAAAGTGGCCACAGTTGTCAGAAGTTCAAACAGTTACACCTCCACCAACAGTGCTGACTGGTAAGACAGCATGTCACACAATACATTAAGATTAAACTCTTCCAGCTGAAATGTTTGCATTGTAATTTAACAGTTTTTGCAAATTATAAAAAAATTCAAGATACCAAGAGGCAATTTTATTATCATTGAAACAAGGGAAATTGCAGGAATTCCCTGGCAGTCCAGTAGTCAGGATACAGCGCTTTCACTGCCGAGGCCCTGGGTTCAATCTCTAGTCAGGGAACTGAGATCCCACAAGCCATGTGGCCAATAAATAAATAAATAGCTGAAGGGAAACTACTTGTCAAGTAAACTGGACTAGGAAGATACGTTCAAATCAACCTCAATTCAGGAATTACTCCTTTTGTGGAACTGATGGATACACATGACAGACCCATGATCAATGAAAACCCTAAGAAGCTTAGCCAGAGACTGAGTCTGTGTCTCCACCCTGTACTCTGCCAGTCCCAACAGCTTCGCCAGGTCAGTCCTGAGAAAGGACCATCCAAGGCAGTAGTTAAGAGCAGTTGTGCAAATAAAACTGCAGCCTGAGAGGCAGGGCTTACTGAGAGGAATATCTGAAGACTGACCTGGCAAAGCAATCAACAGTGAACACAACCAAAATTTAAAACCGCTAACTACTACAGGAATAAAAGTATTTAGCGCGTCCCTGTTTAAACTCTCTCTGCGGGACTTTCTGGGCAGTCCAGAGGTCAAGACTGTGCTTCTGAAGCAGGGGCGAGGGTCCAATCCCACATGCTCCACAGTAAGACCACAATATATAAAAAACAAACAAACAAAAAACCCTCTCTTTCCTTCAGGTTTTTTTTTTTTCATTTATCAGCTGAGAAGCGTCAATGACTTAATCACAGTTCATTCTCTTGCTAGATGTTAAAAATAATTTACACTGAAAGAGTTCAGCAGGATGTTAACTTATGTGCTAGAAATGACAGTGCTTGCTGCCATTGGTATCGTATGGTGTTTCCAAGCAAAAGATTTTCTCCTTCATATCACCAAATAAGCCCTTTGCTTAAATTTAAGTTTTAAAAGAACTGCCACTTGAGATTTCAGAGAATGCAAAGGACCTAATCTGGGATCCTATGTTTAAGAAACATACAAAAATGTTTCATAATTTAATTAATTCACCAAAGTCATCCTTCATAAAGCACACACTATAAACACACTGTACTTTAAGAGAGCACTAGGATTTTAAAGATGGTATCTAAGAAACAACACCAGACTTTTACATCCATGGCCTCTAAGACCATCTACAGCTCCCTCCAGTGCCAGGTGATGTACCTGGGTTAAGGTCCCCCGTTGAGAATGAAACAACTCCACTTAATTCCTGAACAGCCTAATGTTTCTTTATCCATCCTTGGAGTAGAATTAAATCTCAACATAAGTCAACAAAGGTTCAAAGCAATATCAAGTTTAAAATAAAAACTTTACCTTTCACTGAGTATGTGTACAAGATTTAGGATTAGGTAAAAAAGAAAGTCCGCCTAACACACAGTAGATGGTACTTTTCCACTTTCCCTCTAAAGTCAAGAACAATGACCCAACTACACTTACTACAAATATGCCTCCACTCCAGTGATTTAACTAATAACTCTGAAATTCTAAGAGTGTGAGCTGAGATTAAAAACACATCTGCTCAATACAACAGAATATAAATGAAATTCTGATTTTCTCTCTGAATCGTGGACATTCTATTAATATTAGGGTTAGGTATTCTCCCAGAAGGTAATGCAATTCCCTATTTTTAACTGTGCAGATATGTCCTCATGGTTTTTATTTAAAATTATTTGGACTGTGTAACGTCCCCAGTGTCAGTCATCGTCGGCTTGGCCGGTCAATGAAGTAGCGCCATTCCATAAGTTTTATATGGTAGTCTAGCTAAACTCCCATGAACAAATCACACATGATCAAAACAAAAATGTAATAAAAATATTTAGTGAAGACATTTTAACTCCCATTTATGAATTAAAAAATACAAATAAAATTTTATCAATTTGATATTCAGCTTTTAACTGGCTCAATACATGGCCTTAATTCCTAGAATCGTACTATAGCATCTTTTGAAAAATTAAATGCAACTGTATATCTTTATTAATAATGTTAATAGAGGTAAATATTTAAACAGTATACTCATCCCTGGGTCTCTTAAAAAAAATGAAAAGTCAGTGTAAGTTTAAAATTTTAATATTTATAAATTTAAAAAATTTTACACATGCTGAATGGTAGCAGTGCTAACATTTTGTGACCATTAAACCAGAAATGAAGCCAAAAAGCTCACTGCATGGAGCTTTTTCCTTTGTACAGATAATCAAATCACAATACCAGTATTTGCAATCTGTCACCATCTTCTGTGGTAGAAGACACCACATCAGGCAGCCTGGCTTGAGACACTGTGGGCACACCCCTCTCAGGTACAGAGTGCAGACGCACTGCTGAATGTCAAGCTGGGACAGTCAGCCATCAGTACTGACCACTCCTATCAGCTGAGAGTCTAAGAACACAGACTGAAAAGAAAACCCAAGGCAAAAAGCTCTCCAATGCTGGGAACTCTGGGACCAGGTGAAGGGCAGACCATAGAGAGCAAGTGGGACAAAGATGGTTTGGGGTGAGAGCCACGGGGCTAACATGCGGACCACATCTCGCCGTCACCGTGCATCCATCTTTACAAAGACTCACGTGCACAAAGCTGGAGGCAAGAAACAGATCACGTCATCCGTCCTCTGCAGAACAGAGCAGATGCTCATCGTTAGGCTTTCATCTTTACCTGAACCAAATACAGTCTTTGGCTAAATGTCATGGATTCCCAGTATAACTGATCAGGAATATGTCACATTTCTTGCATCTAAATTAAAATGTTTAAAGTTCAATTTGAACTACGGCACTTCAAACTAATTTCAGCTCAGCAATATACCTAAGTTGGATATTTTAAAATTTTAGAATGTCAATTTTTAAAGAATTCTTAGATGCAGTGTTTTCAGAACATAGTTATTACCAAGTCAGAGAATATCCACTAACATTTAAAAATAATTTAAAACATTATTATTATATCCTCAAATCACCTATGTTGCTTTACAGAGAAATTTACAGAAAATTATAATATTAAGAACTCAAGATCCAGATTGGTTCCTTATTCTCTGGTTATGAAAAACCCCTAAGAAGTACTGAGGTTTCTTTTTCTGAACAGTTAATATTTTATTCAGGAACTTATAACAAGAATTATTGTCAGAGACAGCTAATTACTAAGATCTAATGACAACACCTCTAACAGCAGAGGTGACAAAAAGAAACATGTAAAATTATGAAAATAATATTTTAAGGGTGCAACAGACCCTTCAAATTAAGATACTTAAACTTGACATCCTTGAAATTGACAACTCATTTCCTTCAGTACTTGAGGGATTTATACAAGTATTAACAGACATGGAGAATATGGTCATATCAGAAATACAAAGACTTGACATTTTTGGTAGAAGAGAAAATCCAGCCAAAGACAGTAAGGGAAGTTAAGTAATGCTGACTGGGGAAAAGATGTTTGGTTTTGAAATGCAAGCTGTGAAGAAAAAAAAAAAAGCAGTAACCACCTCCTCTGAACAGAGTAATGTAATATAGTTAGAAACACTGTTTACAAGGAAGTAAGACTAAATTGTTAAAACTAGTTTGAAAAAAACTGCAAAGTTTGGAAATATGCCATGATCTCCCAGCCCATGAAGACCCAAATCACTGTGTTAAAAAGACGCCGTCAGGTGCGCCCCAGGCAGCCAGCCACCCAGGACTGCACGCAGGACCTGCACGCTGACCAGTCCTTCCCACTGAGCCGCCAACATTTGTCAGAGGTTGTCACAGGAATACACACTGCAAAGATACACAGAGTCTGCGGGGACTGAGCCTTCAGAGACAGAAGGGCCAAGGAAAATAAAACCGAGAAAGAGAGAGCTGACAGCAGAGGTGAAAGGATATTGTATGTGAACCAGAGAAAGTATAAACACACTTATGTAGGAAGTCAAATACTCAATGGTGTCCTTTGAATGTATAAAAAAGGGGCACAAATAATGTTTTTGCTTTTAACTCCTTTGAGGTCAGTTTTAATAGTAAAAATCAATTTACTAGAATTAAGCCAGTGTTCTTGATACCCACTCAGTCATGACCATTATAACAGAACCCTCCAAAACTGGGAAGCCAACAAATATAGCAAAGTAAAACATGACACCCAAACTAAACAGGTATCCAACTAGGAAAACAAACACACAAACGCCTGGAGAGAGCCTGGCTCCGACCACCCAGACATGGGGGTGGCCCGTCCTTCCAGTCTGCCACTAACCCACAGTCCTATGATACTTTCAGTACCATTTGGTCCAAGCTGAAGAAACTCTCATTTCAGGTGAATGGTTCCTACTGAAAACACAGTATCGTGACAGAATATGGGCAAATTTAGTAAAGACATCTCCGTCCAGATGCCCTGTTGTTTACCAGTCCTTTCCACTTATCTTGTTAATAACAACTTGAGTACAGTCTTGTCACAGTCAGAGGACTGGCCCGGTTGGCTGCATCTTGGCGCCCTCAGGCAGAGGGACAGGGATGTATTTAGATCACAACTGCTGGGCCCGAGGCCACTGGGACACTGAAACACCAGAACACCGCAAACAGAAACAGAGTGACTCCTGCTGCCTCTGACTTCAAGTTCTCTAAGGGAAGGAAAGAGAACCCTAAAAGTAAATGCACTGTCCCAAGTGTCTCAGGAAGGTAGTCATACTTGTACTTCTGGAAGAGGACACCAGCTTCCCTAGACATTTTCTGAGACGTTTCTGCTCCACCTCAGTTGCTAACTAGCCATGACTGAGTAAGAGAACATTCCACAAAAAGGTGAAGCTTTGCTGTGTCCGACAGTGCCTGCACAAGCTGGGGGCCTGTAACTGACCGGAGCACAGGGCCCTGCACCACGCGCGTCCTCTGTGGGTCCTGACCCACAAGAGCCAAGGTCACACACCTGCTGGTTGTAAGTTCGCTTTCCGTTCTGTGATCTGAGCTGGCACACAGAGCTCAGGCGAGCATGACAGCAGTACACAAATCCTGATTAGAAAAATCAAAGATCTAAGGTGAACTTTTTAATCTCTTAAGTTCATGTGGCTCCTATGAAATGAGGGTAATTACTGCTCTGACATCCCCACGTTTAAGTGTGTGTATGAACCAGCAATTCACATCCTTAAAAAGAGTTATTGCTTAAGCAAGCCATTCAGAGCAAAGTATCAGCCACGGGCCACAAGGGTGGACAGAAACAGAAACGTACTCAGAAAGTTACACTAGGTATGAATGAGCCTTTCATTTCACACATAAAACCACAAAAACACAATTGACCGGGCCCTGGGTTCATAGCAGCCAACACCCGAAGCCAACTCTGAAGCGTCAAGACTTATTTCTTACTTAAACAATCTGCTCCTTTTTGTAATTTCTTCTTAAAATTAAGGCAATGAAATGGCTACAGTTCCTAAAGTTATTTTTATGGAACAAAAATAGACACACATTTTCCTCCTCTGGTTCAGGCATCAGAGCAGGTTCACGGGACCTGCAGTGGTCAGGCTGCCGTGACCCAGCAGACAAGGGGCGGGTAATGAGAGGCCACAGACACCCACCCTGGTGCCCTTCTCTTGTCAGAGCACCTGCCCCTCCCAGGGAAGGACCGGACTGGGTTTGGGGGGGTGGGGGGCACATTGCTAGAAGCGTTCAGTGTCTCCTGCATGACTGAAAGCTGTGGGGTGGCAGAGGAGAGGAGCTTGTTAAAATGAAGAATCCAGGGTCCAACAAGCAAACTCTGAGGGTCCATGGTTGGGCCCCAGGGTCTACCCTTTCAACGAGCTCCTCGGTGATGTGCCATCAATGGCCAGTGGCTGAGCAGACATCCAGCTGTTTGTAATGATAAGACTGGATGCTGGCGGCCACCTGATGCTCTGTCAAAGAGGGAAAAGGCACTGGGGATGTACTTTCTGGTGCCCACGTGTGTTTGCACACATACTGAGTTTCATTTGACAAAGTACAAGCCCTACGCCGCATGGCGGCTGACGCCTACAGCAGAAGCCAATTGGAGCCAACTCTCCCCGCATCACACCCCAAGCTGGCAGGCTCTTCAGAGTCCGAGTGGCCGTGGGATTGATGAACAGGACAAGACTCTAGTCAACTCTCAGCAATTCAGTGCACCTCGCAGGAAGGGTCTGGTACAGCATAAAGCTCTGTTGTTTATTTTACACAAAGGAGACCACCAACATTTGCCATAAACTCTTCTAAACTCTTCAGGAAGGCCATCTTCTGCTTCCGGTCCAGCGCAGGGGGAGTGCTGCTCGCGGTCAGCTTGTTGAAAGCATCAGCTAGCCTCTGGTAAATGACTGGGTCTTGCTGACTCGACAGCAGTGTTTCCACCAGTTCAGAGTACTCTGCCTGTTAAAGAGAGAAGGGCACAGAGTATCCATAAGGTAAGTACGTAAGAGCATGACCGTCCTCAGACACTATACAAAACACCAATCAGTGGGCTGCAGGGTCCAAAAGGCAGGCCAGCGGCTCTTCTGATTCTTGACACTTCCTGCTCTGAGCTTTCCCACTGGTAACTCACTGCTGTGTAACAAGCCTGTGAGGCAGACACTTGTTGACACCTCTGCTTTACAGACAAAAGCTGTCCACAAAGAGAGGCAAGGACATACCCGAGACCAGAGGCCTCTGAGCAAGAAAGAGCCCAAGAACCCACATCCAGAGCCCAAAGGATCACCTACCTTGTGCTGCTACCTCTCCCTGCAGTTTCAAAGCACTTTTTCTTGCATTTTACGATACTCTTGGTGGGCAGATTTATGGTGGACTCCTGGGCCCTAAGTCTTCAAGCTGACTCCCAGGTTTGCTGGAGGTCGATGCAGAAATGCTACCCGCGCAGCAGTGATACTGAAGGGAGGTGTGCTCCATGCCCAGTGGCGTGGGGCGGTAGTGGGAGTGGCTTCCCGCCTGTGACGCCCTCCACAATAAAGCCTGGCGCGGCCAACAGGGTGTGGGTTAAGGGAATGCAGGCAGGGGAGCTTTCTAAGATAAGTGCCATGAAAAAAAAGCTGCTGTCAAAGACAGAAATATAGATCAATGGAACAGAATAGAAAGCCCAGAGATAAATCCACGCATCTATGGACGCCTTATCTTTGACAAAGGAGGCAAGAATATACAATGGAGAAAAGACAACCTCTTTAACAAGTGGTGCTGGGAAAACTGGACAGCCACTTGTAAAAGAATGAAACTAGATCACTTTCTAACACCATACACAAAGATAAACTCAAACTGGATCAAAGATCTAAGCATAAGACCAGAGACTATAAAACTCCTAGAGGATAACATAGGCAAAACACTCTCTGCTATAATCCAAAGCGGGATACTCCATGACCCACCTCCCAGAATATTGGAAATAAAAACTCGAATAAACAAATGGGACCTAATTAAAATTAAAAGCTTTTGCACAACAAAGGAAACTATAAGCAAGGTGAAAAGACAGCCTTCAGAATGGGAGAAAATAATAGCCAATGAAGCAACAGACAAACAATTAATCTCAAAAAT
>ML663566.1:30666247-30758649 GCA_007570785.1 Antilocapra americana
ACACACACACACACACACACACACACACACACACACACACACACACATACTCCAATACACACACACACACTTGATTCTCACACAAACTGAGAGTCATAGGAGAAACTGTCTTTAGAGAACAGACTGGCGGTTGCCAAGGGGGACCGGGTTGGGGAGGGATAAATTAGGAGTTTGAGATTAGCAGATGCAAACTAGTGTATACAGGATGGATTAACAGCAAGGTCCTACAGTATAGCACAGGAAACTATAGCCAATATTCTGTTATAAACCACAATGGAAAAGAAAATGGAAAAGAGCGTACCTGTATATATAACCGATCACTTTGCTGCATGGCATAAATTAGTTGAACCTTGTAAATCAACTCTGAGTCTATAAATAAAAAGAAAAGTCAATAAATGAAAAGAGAGAGGAAAAAGAGAGAAATTGTTTTCCAAGGACTTCAACCTTAGCTATGTCTTTGTAGCCACCCAAGCAAAGTAGTGATGAGAGCAAGCCCCAGGGTTCAGATCTCCAGTCTGAAGTCTTCCCTTCAGTTTCCTCCTTACTGAGAGCAAGCTGACACAGTAGGTGTGTGCCTCAGGGTAGAAACTCCGGAGAAAGACGGATTTAGGGATTTCAGTGTCTCCCTGCTCCCCACGTCTGTTCTTCCTCCCTCCTGGCCATCTTATTTTCTAAACACACATGTTCATGCTGTTTTTTATTCATAGTTTGCTAAATATCCCTTTTAAATAACTTCTTTTCTTTAGTTTTCTCTATTTTTTTTTTTTCCCCTGGTTTTTGTCTTTGTTTGCCTGGTTTTCTGGGCAGGAGGCCCAGCCTGGTTTATATTTCTTTTTTGTGTGTGGTTCTCTTTTCAAAACAATCCCTTCCTTTCTAATTATTCTCTTTCATTTATTTTCTCATCAGAGAATTGAGCGATGTGTAAAAAGGGCTTCCTAGCCCATCCTTTGGGGTAAGTGTTCCCTCCTGCGTCTTTAAGCATCTCCTGGGATGATTTACAAAGATGGAGTTTCATGCCTCCCTCACCCATTTGTCTGCTGAGTGAAATGACAATTGTTTTGACCGATGATGCTCACTTCACTCATTTTCCTCTCCTAGTTGGGTAGACACTGTGCAGGTGTCTTAGATTATTTGAAAGCCCAAGCACAGTGTAGCTGCTGAGAAGGAAGCTGTTTATGCTGGTGTGTTTGTGGGTCTGTGGGCTGGTGTGGCCGCAAGCGAGGCAGGGTAGATGCGTGGAAGAATCCTCCACTGCGCTTTGGCGTGTTTATTTTGGAATGTCATCTCCAATCAAATCTAACATTTATAACCGGCCTCCCTTCATGGCTTGCTGGGCCACAGTTTAAATGCCCAAGAATAAACATGTCAGCTCAAAATGGAAAATCGTGCCAGGGACTGGGGCAGCATGCATCTCACAGCTGCTTAAAAATTAAAATTGCCTTTGTGGTTAGACTTGCGTAGGGCTCTGCCTATGCGGCTGTGAAGAAAGCAAATACTTTGCACCATGAAGAGATGTAGGCTATAAGATGTTAAAGAACAGACGTAATACCTTGTTCCTCAGTAACAGACAGTCACGGAGTATATATAGGAAGCTGAGCCAAGCTGCTTTCAAAGAAATTTCTCCCAGGTCACCATATTCTAGTGATTCTAAAATCAAACAAGATCCAGTTTTGCAGTAGGATATGTATTCTGTATCAAACCTGGATCTCCTGCATTGCAGGCAGATTCTTTACCATTAGTGCCACCTGGAAAGTCCAATGTATTCTGTGAGCTTCTCAGGTGGCTCAATGGTAAGAGTCCTCCTCTCAAAGTAGGATACGTAGGTTTGATCCCAGGATCTGGAAGATCATGTGGAGAAGGAAATGGCCACCCATTCCAGTATTCTTGCCTGGAGAATCCCATGGACGGAGGAGCCTGACAGGCTACAGTCCATGGGGTCCCAAAGAGTTGGACACGACTGAGCAATTAAACAACAGCAACAGTGTATTCTGTAGCTCTTAAAACCCAGAGTCATGTATTCCTGAGTAAGTGCACATGTTTTAAAGACGTCTAGTTGCAAAGATCAGTGTAACTTAAGCTTTATTTTTCTATTTAAAGCAGGGAGTATTTTTCACAAATAACTCTACCCAAGCTCCTGACACATTCTCTGAATTTATCAAGCCAAACAGCACCATGTCAGGAGTAATTTGCCAGTGTCTTCAGTAAACATGAGCTTACTGCGTGTTTCATATTTAAGAAGCCAGCAGAAGCTGTCGGCTTGCCCAGTCCTGGGCTGTCCCGCTGAGCTGGGCCACTGCTGTCAAGTGAAGGTAATGAAATATGATGGTGCACAGGGACGGTACCAGAGACTTCTCTTATGAGATGTCACTCACCAGGGTGCTCTCCTTGATCATCACAAGATATATTGATTCCTACCCTTTGCTCTGGCAATTGAAGTCATCTTAGAAAAGGAGTTTCATAAGCAGTTCAGATGGATTCTAGATCATATAACACTGGGCTTACTGCTGTCATAGCTCAGGATTTATCAGTGACATCCAGTCATCTTCTGGATCCTCTCTCAAATAAGAAGATAGGAGTTTATCCCTTGAGCAGTCAAGTTGTGGCCCTGAGGGCAGGGATGGTGGCCAGAATAATGCCTCACATGTTCCCGAATGCTTCATCAAGACCCCAGACTTTAGTCCAAGAGACCAACAGAGCTGCAGCTGTTGACCCAGAAAGGTGGATCAGTGCTCACTGCCACAGCCTATATTAGTTTCCTTATCTTTGCAAGTTGGGTCCTATTGAGTTTCAGAGCCAGCTGCCTCCGACAGATAGGACAATTACAGCCATGGCACGTGAAGGAGTGACTGACCAAGACCTGCTGAGCTGTGTTTGCTTGTAAACAGGCAGTGGATAGAGATTCACGGAAATGGATGAGCACAGTCCACGACAGTTACAAGAAGCCTGCAACTTTTTTCAAGGAGCACTTCGCTTGTTAAATGATTGTTTAAAAAATGCCACTTCCATGTATTATTCCAAATTGTCCTTAGATGAATGGCAGGAAGTTATGTCTATCTTTTTAAGAAATATAATGTCCATGTTCATCCAAACAGAATGAAGTAAAGCACTGAGGTTTTATCTGCATAATTCAAGCTAACCCTAACCTTTCTTTATCTGACTACTACAGGAAAACCATCTGGGTGGCTGTGGAGAGGACCCAAACTCTCTACAGAATTGATCTCTCTTTTTATTATTTTTTATATAACCAATGGGACATGACTTTTAACAAAATAAAAAGGCATTTCTGCTTAATGCAGGTTACAAACTGACAGTTAGAACTGCATCAAGATGGGTTAAAAGAGATATGGGTAGGATTTAATAATCTTCCAGCTTAATTGCAACTGTCATCAATTAGACACAGCTGGTGTTACTCTACCAGTAAAATTCGGACTCTGATTTCTGTAGCGTCTAAAGTCCTACAATTGTAGAGTTAATAGCTCTTCTGTCTTTAAATTTAAGTATCATTAATGTTTACACATACTTATCACTGTTTTTGCTGTGGCCATTATGCATATACTAACCTTTTCTATCTCATGCTTATTGTTGTTAAGTTGCTCAGTTGTGTCTGATTGTTTGTGACCCCAAAGACTGCAGCACGCCAGGCTCCTCTGTCCTTCACTATCTCCAGTACTTTGCTCAGACTCGTGTCTGTTGAGTCGATGATGCCATCTATCTCATTCTCTGTCATCCCCTCCTCCTCCTGCCCTCAATCTTTCCCAGCATCAGGGTCTTTTTCAATGAGTCGGTTCTTCGAATCAGGTGGCCAAAGTATTGGCGCTTCAGCTTCAGCATCAGTCCTTCCAGTGAATATTCAGGACTGATTTCCTTTAGGATGAACTAGATGGATCTCTTTGCAGCCCAAGGGACTCTCAGGAGTCTTCTCCAGCACCACAATTCAAAAACATATATCTTATGCTTACTGGAAAAATAAAAGTCATGGTTATCTAATTATGTGTATTTGACAACTCCTTGGATACAGCAAACTTCACACACACACACTCACACACACACTGACACTCCTTTGAGTTTGTACCTCCATTCTCCTCCCCTGAGAATGTTCCTACTATCTCCATAACATCCAGCAGATGAGCTGGAGACCTGGGTCAGCTGGTGAGCACATGTGGGGTGATTATCAGGGAAATTGGCCTAAAACATAGCTTGAATTCACCAATAAGCCGTGCCCTACATAGTATTTTATTTATCAGAAACTGTCATAAACACTTCTATAATCATTCCCTTCAAAATCAGCTTGGCACAGCATGGATTTCTTCTTTCTTAGGATCTTTATAACTCTGCAAGAGCGAATTGATAAAGCAGGACATGCCAGGGGTCCCTCCCTCACCTGTGCCCAGGTCCAGCCCTGGGAGCTGGTGAACAATGACTGTTGAAGAGCTGGTTAGCTGTCTCCCTGAGGCCTTTGACAGAAGGAAAGTCTCCAGGAATTGTTTGAAGCCTTTCTTAACTTAAATGGCACCTGGGAGAAAGGCTATGGAGGAGAGAAGATTGTTCCATCCTGGCAGAATACAATGCCTGTGGTGTTCCCTTTACTGGTGTCTAACACTGCTGGAGGGCTTACTGGGGGTGCCAGGTGAATTGACAAGTCCTCTCTATTCAAAGTGGGAAGGACCAGGAATATCCTGTACCCCCAGGGAAAACGGTAGCACTCTTCATTTGGAAGCCAGTGCATCTGACACAGGGGTTCCTGACTAACAGCGGGAGAGAAGTAGGCAAGTCATTGGCTTGGTCCATTCCAGGCATTATTGCAAATACTACCAAGATGGTTACTTATAAACAAGAGAGACGCGTGGCTCGAAGTGCTAGAGGCCGAGAAGTCCAACACCAGCTCTGTGCCTTCTGGAAAATCCCTCCTCCTGGTTTACATCCAGCGGTAGGCTAGAGGGGACTCCTGGAGCATTAAACCTCCCAAAGGCTCCACCTGCCGACACCACCACTCTCCAGGGTCAGAATGTCAACGTGTGAATTTGGGGTGCGGCACAAACATTCAGACCACGATAATCACATCTGTACACCTAAGACAAAGACTCATTCAAGGGAACAGAAAATGGCATAGAATTGATTGACAGAGAGAGTTTTGTTTTCTACCAAAGGAAATATTTTTTTTCTACGTATCTGTGCTGAAGACTTTTCCCTATTTTTTTTTTTTTCATTTCATGTACCAGTACCTTACTAGCCTCTTCATTCCATCAGAGACTAAGAAAAAACAGTGTGAGGATCAACCTGTCCTTGAGAGCTGGTCTAAGTGGTAAGAGGATGGTTTCCAAAGGGAATATAACTACTCATGAAATCTGGACAGAGCCAAGAGGTTGTCCTATCGCCTGCATCCAGATTAAAATGAGAGAAAATAGCATGAGGTGCTCTTGGATGTAGACAGAGAATAATACAAAATGTGACTTACAAAGAAAGTTATGCTTCGTCTTTTTAAAAGGTTTATATTATGAGATGTTCCTCAGATTCTTGGATTGTCTCTGATGCACCATTTGTGAGGGCTGCAGTGTTCTGTGTGACCTGAGTAGTTAGGGGACGGCCAGACATTCACAGTCTCATTTCATTCTGTAAAGCTGGTCTGGGACGTGGCTGCCTCACCGAGATGAAGTCTCCCAGCCCACGCTCCCTAAGGTAAGATCATGCCATGAGCCCTCATTAATAGTGACGTGTGTTACTTCTGGGCCAGAGCAGTGAAGAATAAGCTTTTCTTCTCAGGCTCTACGACTTCTCTCCTCTGTCGACTGGCTGTAAAATGGCCAAGGTCACTCTGGAAGCCAGTACTGAAGATGGGCAGACCCTCTATTCATTAAGGACCCTGATGACTCCCGAGATTAACTGCCCTCTTATCTATCCCCCACCACCAGTGAATATTTATGTTTGGCGTTGTTTTGTCGCTAAGTTGTATCCAACTCTTTGCAACCACAAGGACCGTAGCTCACCAGGCTCCTCTGTCCATCGACTACTCTAGGCAAGAATATTTCAGTGGGTTGCCATTTCCGAATCCATGGGATCTTCCTGACCCAGGAATTGAACCCACATCTCCTGCTTAGCAGGTGGATTCTTTACCACTGAGACACCTGGGAAGCCTGAAATTTTACATAGTGAGAAATGCAATATTATGAGACTAAGCCACTAAGCTATAGGACTTATCTGCTTTATCAATTATCCCAATATAGAAACTAGTGCCTTAAAGTGAATGCTGCCATAAGGAAAGTCTTAACATGTGTGACATCACTTCAGAGACCAGGTGGGAGACAGGATAAAACCCAATACTGAAAGCTGGGAGGACAGAGCACAGGTTGAGAGCAGTAGGCCATTGGGGTAAACTGTCTCCACTTTAACTTCCTCTTGTCATTTCTAAACCCTAGATTATAACCTAACCCCGATCCCACTGGGTAAATGAAAACCCTTTCTAATAGGCTGCAATGAATTTTCTAGTGACCAGATCAAATGGACATATTTAATCCCTTGTATGACTATAACTCCTTATAGCATTTCAGAGAAAGTGAACAGGGAATTTTTCTTCCTTGTTACTCTCTGTTTTCTTGGCTTCTGGTTTTGTCATCACCATCATCTATCAGCGTTGACCACTATGCCTACTGTTCCCCCCCTGGGTCTCCTCCCTGGGCCTGGTCCTTGCACGTTGGAGGCACCTGCTGTCCTGTCCTGGTCCTTTGCACCCACACTCCAGAGCCTGCCTCCTGGATCCTAGCAGCTTCTGTGTCTGCATGCTCAGCCTCTCCTCGCACAGACCCTGTGACAGGCTACTACCTCAGTGTCTCCCGGAGACCTCGGGCTAAACAGAACTGATTGTGCTGGTTTTCCCCCCTGCAAACCTCTGCCTCCCCTCTCTTTCCTGTGTGGGTTGGCAGTTCCTCACCTACACCCCAGGAGGAGTGTGGCCTTGACTGACACTTCAATCCCAGCCTGGTCCCCTGCTCAGGCCAGCCCAGCTTGTGTCCATGGAAACAGATGAGACAGGCATAGTGTTCAGAAATCACTTTGTTACACAGCAACAGATCACTAATACAGGGGAAAAGAAAACAAACATTATAATGTCAACATTTGTCAGTCGGAAATCTGTGATTGTTAATGAAGGGAATTCTAAAGGTTGATCACCAAAGAATTGATGCTTTTGAACTGTGGTGTTTGAGAAGACTCTTGAGAGTCCCTTGGACTGAAAAGAGATCCAATAAGTCCAACCTAAAGGAGATCAGTCCTGGGTGTTCATTGGAAGGACTGATGTTGAAGCTGAAACTTCAATACTTTGGCCACCTGATGTGAAGAGTTGACTCACTGGAAAAGACCCTGATGCTGGGAAGGATTGGGGGCAGGAGGAGAAGGGGACGACAGAGGATGAGATGGCTGGATGGCATCACCAACTCGATGGCCATGGGTTTTCGTGGACTCTGGGAGTTGGTGATGGACAGGGAGGCCTGGCGTGCTGCAGTTCATGGGGTCTCAAAGAGTCGGACACGACTGAGTGACTGAACTGAACTGAACTGAGTATTCAGACACTTCTTAATATTGATGTATTGGAACAGCATGTTTTGTGTCTATTGGCATACTCGATGTGACAGAAGTGTTTTTCTTAAAGGAATTTACTCATTCCTGGTATATTTATTATATGAGAGTTATCAGTGTATATCTTCATGGTCAAGAAATTGTGTTAATATTGATTAATCATAAAATAAGTAGAGTATGGGCTTCTCTAATGGCTCAGTGGGTAAAGAATCCATCTGCAGTGCAGGAGACACAGGAGACATGGGTTCCAGCGCTCTATCGGGAAGATCCCTGGAGAAGGAAATGGCAACCCACTCCAGTATTCTTGCCTGGAGAATCCCATGGCCAGAGGAGCCTGGCGGGCTACAGTCCATGGTGTCACAAAGAGTCGGACACGACTGAGCGACTAACACTACTACTATAAAGAATCAAAATAATGTCCCTTGACCTTACCTTATATCAATCAACATTTCCTGGTATAACCGAAGTGCCCCCAATTCCTTGAAAACATGCAAAGATTTGGTTATTCCAATGCAAATAAATTTATGTTATAATTTTACATACACAGCAACAAGGCAAATGGCAAGGCCCCCAGGGTCTTGGCTAATTGTGTGTGCATGTGACTTAATTTAACTGGCTGTCTTGTTTAATTCATTGTCTTAACACTCCCACCTCCCTCTCTCTATTTGAAATTACCTCCAGGATGAAATAGAATGCTCTCATTCTAAGAGTAGGAAAACATTCCTTGCGAGCCATTTTTCAGTCACAGGTCAATAATTTTGATAGGTTGTGTTCCCTTTGCCTCGTCCAGCAGGGTGGAGACAGACGGTCTCATGACTCAGAGACTCACTGAGGTTTTATACTAAACGCTGCCCACAGGACAAAGACAGGCATCATTAGAGGGGCAAGCACCGTGGCACGTTGTATTGTGAGCTATGGCGGCATGATGAAGTTCGGTTCCCCGACAGGCATAAATCACATTCGCAGATTAAACTAATTTTCTGTGGCCTAAAGCAGCTTTTCTAGATTCAGTCATTAAATTTTTCATTTAATCATTTTCATATGTGGAAAAAATGATGTTTTCTACAGAGATGGAATGGTTATCCCTACTCGGGAGAAATTTATGGCATTATATGGCTGGGGCTTAATAGAGATTTAGGTTTCATGTGGGGAAAATACTGAAGATAAAATTTAATGGTGCATAGAACCACAGAGGTGACTTGTCATCATAAGTCATATGAAAAAGCTCTAAGTGATGAGACTTGCTATCTCCTTGCTGAAAGAACGCTATGAAAACCCAAATTTAAAATAATGCCTCATACCATAAATTTTTATTTCTATGTACTCTCGCCTGTCTCCAAGTATCACGAAAGAGCACGTCATTCATTCTGAGATATGTTGACTCTAAATCTGTATTTAACACTGAAAAATGACAGCCTTCGGTGTTCTACTAACCTACGATTTTAAAAGATATGTTCTACTTCTTTGTATTTTACAACACAAAATAAAAGCAGTTGGATTTAAATGATTTAGTTTCTCCTAAGTTTTGTTCCTCAGAATGAATGTCCAGACACCCTGATGTTCCCATAAAATTGTATTTGTTCTCTTCGCTTTGGCACCCAACATTCACCCGCTTCTCTATGTGGTACATTTTGCTCTGAACATTCTCTGTTTCTTCAGTTGGTCTGGCATCTCCAGTCTCTGTGTCATTCCCTCATATGTCTTCCAGGCAACTGTTCAGAGCAGGGCTGTGGAATAGAAATTTCTTGATGATGAAAATATTCTACATCTGAGCTGCCTGAGACACTGACTGCCACTTTCACTCTCACCAAGAAGCTCTTTAGTTCCTCTTTGCTTTCTGCCTTTAGAGTAGTACCATCTGCATATCTGAGGTTGTAGATATCTTTTCTGCAATCTTGATTCCAGCTTGTGATTCATCCAGCCCAGCATTTCACATGATGTACTCTGTGTAGAAGTTAAATAAGCACTGTGAAAATATACAGCTTTGATGTACTCCTTTCCCAATTTTGAAACAGTCTGTTGTTCCATGTCTGGTTCTAACTGTTGCTTCTTGGCCAGCATACAGGTTTCTCAGTAGGCAGGTAAGATGGTCTGGTATTCCCATCTCTTGAAAAATTTTCCACTTTGTTGTGATCCACATAGTCAAAGGCTTTAGAGTAATCAATGAAGCAGAAGTAGATGTTTTTTTGGAACTCCCTTGCTTTTTCTATGATCCAGCAGATGTTGGCAATTTAATCTCTGATTCTTCTGCCTTTTCTAGATCCAGCTTTTATATCTGGAAGTTCTCACTTAGCATTTCATTTATTTCATTTTATTGAGTGCTAGTTATGTGTCAGGCACTTTGCAATGTTCATCAACACAGATACTTTCTTATTTCTATTATTTTTATTTATTTATGAACTCTTCTTGGCTACTGAGCCTTGTAGCAAACTACTTTTGACCTCAGAATGACCTGAGGATGCGTGGAGCATTTATGTGGAATGTTATGGTATGCGCTTGCCGTGGGGGCCCTGCTGGGATTTCACAGTTAGATGTGGGCCATCCCTAGCTGAACAGTCAGGATGGAACTACATACAGGATTCAAAGGAAAATATGCCAAATAAAAGGACTTGTCTCTCTCTCTCTTTCTTGTCTTTTCCCAAAATTCTCTTTGAGATTTTACATTAAAGGAGTGAAATTTTCTTCTAATGGAATAAGAACCTCGTATCTAGAAAACTAATATAAACGAGCTTATTGACAAAACAAATTAACTCAACAGACATATGGAACAAACTTACGGTTACCAAAGGGGAAGTGGGGAGGACTCGATAAGTTAGGAGTCTGGGATTAACAGATAAACACTACTATGTGTAACATAAATAACCCACAAGGACCTACTGTATATAGCACATGGAACTGTATTCAGTATCTTATAATAACCTATAATGGAAAAGAGTCTAAAAAGGAGAATATATATGTATATATGTATGTGTGTGTGTGTGTTTATGTATAACTGAATCAATGTGCTGTACACCAAAACTAAAACAACATTGTAAATCAACTATATTTCAGTTAAAAACATTTAAAAAGAACCTCACATTTTAATGTCTATGGCATTTTCAGATTATCTGAAAACCAAATTCCAAATTCCCAAATATTAAAAGACAGCATTGAAAGCATTTTACTTGAAAATATTCAGGTATTAAAATAACAACTATGTAAAATTTTCAGAACATTTCTGCCTGATTGGATTAAGATCAAATTTATTAAAATATGTCTGAACCAATTAAGTACATTGTGATATTATATATAGTACAAAACACCCACCAATGATAATAATTTTTATCAGCATTTCACATCTGCAGTTAACATGAAGCAGATGCTACAGGACATGGCCTGTTGTTTTATATTTGTATGTGGCAACGTGTTTTGATGTTTGCTTTTTAATTGTAACATCATGTAACGCAGCTTTTTAAATGTACTTGTGTGGTAAGTGTCAAAGGCTGAGTTAAATTTTATTTCCAAAACTCTTTGTAGCATTTCCAGGGATCCTATCTTTTTCCATAAACTCAACAGAAACCCGCAGATTTGGATCACTGAGAACGGAGTTATGGGTTCCACATCATAGTGAGCGGACACACACACGTCTTGCTCGTGCTGTTTACTATAGACTAGATGATGAATCAGAATCGCTCTTGGATATGGAATCTAGAAAGATGGGACGGATGAACCTATTTGCAGGGCAGCAATGAAGAAGCAGACATAGGGAACAGACTTGTGGACACAGTGGGTGAAGGAGAGGGTGGGATGAATTGGGAGAGTAGCGTGGAAACATATACACTACCATATGTAAAATACATAGCTAGTGGGAATTTGCTGGCAGACACAGGGAGCTCAAGTCCAGTGCTCTGTGATGACCTAGAGAGGTGGGATGGGGTGGGAGGAGGGAGGGAGGTTAAAGAGGGAGGGGACATATGTATACCTATGGCTGATTCATGCTGATGTATGGCAAAAACCAACACAATATTGTAAAGCAACTATCCTCCAATTAAAAATAAATACATTTTAAAAACAGTGTATTAAAAAATCACCGTTGTTTATTTTTACCGAGAAACTTGTAGTTCACAGGAGGGAGCCAGTGGTAGCCCAACCTTTCAGTGATGGCTGTGACTCACATATGAGGAGCTGGCCTGAGACAGACGCTGGGACCCTTTTATTTTAGAGAAGAAGCAGAAAAATCGAGAGATCCTCAAATTTTCTTTTTCTTCTTCTCCTTTGGTCTCAAAGTGACTGTGCAGGGAGGCAGAAGAAAAAACTTTTAGAAAGACCTTCCAATTAAGCAAAGTACTTATTTCCATTAAGATATACCTTAGCAAAATTGATTAAAATGTAATGACTGTCTTGAGATGGAATTAAATGAGAGGCTTATTAGAACATGAAAGTGTAGACATATTATT
The DNA here is from genome assembly GCA_007570785.1 of Antilocapra americana. Lineage (NCBI taxonomy): Eukaryota > Metazoa > Chordata > Mammalia > Artiodactyla > Antilocapridae > Antilocapra > Antilocapra americana. The sequence goes on from ML663566.1 coordinate 30,678,253, forward strand.
AACATACTTTTCAAAGTTTATGAAAGTAAATATTTGTGCAGAAACCATAATTCAATAGCACAAGTGGAACTAGATTAAAGGAAACACATGGACATCAGATCTGGTGCCTCAGGGCCCCACTTCATTCTATACTTCCTATAAATGCTTGCTGGTAATGTGCCCAGGTGGGCCAGGCCCAGACGCCCCTTCCTCATGGCAGCTCTTTGTCATGGTCCTCATTTACTGCATCTCTTGGGCTTCCCGGTGGTTCAGACAGCAAAGAATCCACCTGCAATGCAGGAGACATGGGTTCGATCCCTGGGTCAGGAAGATCCCCTGGAGGAGGAAATGGCCGCCCACTCCAGTGTTATTGCCTGGAGAATCCCAGGGACGGGGGAGCCAGGTGGGCTACAGTCCATGGTGTTGCAAAGAGTTGGACATGACTGAGCACATGAACACATTATTATCAAGGAGCTCTGGCTTGTTGCTAAGGAGAAGTCGTGTGTGCAGCTAGACGGGTAGGGCCTAGCTGGAGTGGAAATGATCATTGTTACCACATGACAGTTTCTTTGCAGAGCATGGTCACCATGAGTCCACACACGTGATGTTGTTTTCCTTATTTTTGTCAAAGAGGCGACTTCTGTTTCACTCACCAAATTGATCCACCTGGAGAGTTTTCAAGAATGCTTTCATCACACATCACTGAGAACTGAGTGAAATGAATCTTGTTTGGGGTGGAGGTTCTGTAGCTTCTTGCTGTTCAATGCCTGCTCAACAGGGACCATCAACATCAGCCACCTGGGGACTGTTCAGAAACACAGTATCTCAGGCCCATGCTCTTGGGTACAAAACTGGAATCTGCATGCTGACAGTATCCTCAAGGGACTTGTACTCACATTAGAATTAGAGAAGCGCTCCTTGAGTGTTTGCTTCCGACACAGTGTAACCTTTTGTGCCTTTGTGTCTACTTGTGATACACAAGGAAGGGTTTCCCTGGGTGGTTAGATTGAGTCTTCCTTTTGATAGAAAGAGGGAATATGATTGAGCATCTCCTGTAGCTTCAGCGAACCCAATTTGAACTCAAGTCTAGGATCCTTTCATTAAGCCATGTGGGACGTGAAAGCTGAGAGTTTATAACTCAGAACCCCCAGAGACCCAGGCTTGAGCTGGACAGTGAGCAGGGCGTTGGTTCCCAGCATCCCAGAGTCACTGTCCAGCACACACTCCCTCACAACCTCAACCACCGTCTTCTTCCTTGTCTTTGGTTCTCACCTAAGAGCTCGGTAAGCACTGCCCTACTTATCTATGAATGGAATGGCTTTCTTGGTGATTTTTATTACAACCTTTAAAAAAGGTTGCTGAAATTTCTAGGCACTGAAATGAACTGAATTTTGAAAGTAAGACTGCCCATCTTGAACTCTTTTTTTGTCCTGTCCTATATTCAATTTTTTATTTTATATTGGAGGATAGTTGGTTTATAATGTTGTGTTCGTTTCAGTTGTACATATTGTGTGTCCAGTTGCTTAGTCATGTCTGACTCTTTGCTATTTCCTCCTCTAGAAGATCTTCCTGACTCAGGGACTGAACCTGTGTCTCCTGCCTTGGCAGGCCAGATTCTTTATCACTTCACCATCCGGGAAGTGATCACTTTATAACTCTTTTTTCAGATTCTTTTCCCATATAGGTTACTATAGAATACCGAGTAGAGTTCCCTGTGCTATACAGTAGGTCTTTGTTATCTAACTTCTAGTAGTATGTCTACGTTGAATTGTTTAAAACACACTAGGGAAATGTCTGTTGGCTTGTGATGTGTGTTTGAAATCCTTGAACTGTGTTTGGTGTCATATACTTAGGGGAGGCGGCCATGGGCTGGGCCCTTGGGGTCAATTTTCTTCTTGGGTTTACCATCTTCTAAGATTTCCACCAGCAAGAAGCTAGGGTGGACCCTAATTTGTAATGTAGCTGGTGCCCCCTGCTGGCATAGGCTTTCTGAAATTTCCCTCTCTTGGGGTGTCTGTGCCCCAGCCCTGTTAAGACACAGCCTTGCCCATGTAGCCTATGGGCATCTGGGTAAGTCATTTAATTAACCTCTGCTTCAGGGCTCTGACATGCAAGAGTCGGGTAACAATACCAGCCAATCCTAAATTTCTTGTTGAAAGATAGAATTAATTAGGGATGACAGTAAAATACTTTATGAAAACTTGGTACTGAGCAGTGATAAATGTTTGAACATGCCTCTGGTATTCCTTGGGCAGGAAAATGACAATATGATATGTATTATTATTCAACCCGCTGTGGCTAATTTTATCTCATTATTAATTCTCACTCCTAAGCTGAAATGCATAGACACACCCCATGTGTCCCTGTTGATGTTATATAAGCTAAAGGGTCTGCCTGAGCCTGCACTCTCCTGTGTGGGGGACGGGAGGGGAGGCCTCCTGTCCGTGGGTGCATGTCCGCACCTCAGGGATGATCCTTTGATCATCACATCCTCTTCTGATGTGACTGTCATCGATAAGGGAGCATGCTGTCTTTCTGCACTGTAGTAAGAGTGCCGTCAGGATCCCAAAGACTGACTTCCCCCGGAAGATGAAAGGGAGAAGCAAGTTGAAGATGACCCTCCTGTGAGCTTCCCTGGTGGCTCAGATGGTAAAGAATCCGCCTGCAGTGCAGGGGACCTGGGTCCAATGCCTGGGTCGGGAAGATCCCCTGGAGAAGGAAATGGCAATTCACTCCAGGATCCTTGCCAGGAGAATCCTATGGACAGAGGAGCCTGGTGGGCTACAGTCTATGGGGTCACAGAGAGTCTGACATGACTGAATGACTGAACAAGGACAACCAAAACTTTCTGTGATGACTTCTTTTTTCATAGCCTAAAACCAAAGAAATATGTAAACATTTTATTATCTCTCTATGGTGATTATAGACTTCCCCAGTGCTCAGTGGTAAAGAATCCACCTGCAATGCAGGAGACACAGGAGACAAGGGTTCTATCCCTGGGTCAGGAAGATCCCCTGGAGGAGGAAATGACAACCCACTCCAGTGTTCTTGCCTGAAGAATCCCTTGGACAGAGGAGCCTGGCGGGCTACAGTCCACGGGGTCACACAGAGTCAGACACGACTGAAGCAACCTAGCAAGCATATGGTTAGTATGTCTTTGTAAGTGCTCAAGTTATCTAAGGGGCAATGGGGGGCAGTGAAGAAAGAACTTGCTTCTTGTGAGATTGTGAATCAATGAAATAAGAGTGATGTTTTTGAAGAGAATGTGTGACTTCCTCCCTTGCCTTCAACAGCTCCTTACTGGTTGGGTAGACTCCATCTATTTATGTTTCACTGTTTTCTTTGTTGTCCAAATACTTGCCTCAAACAAGAACAAATTTCTTCTTTTCCTGAGTTCCTTCCTGGGGGAAAGGGCACTGTCAGAGGGGAACTCGGACAGCAGGAAGGAACCGGATTCTTCATACTGGGCAGGGTGGTGCTTTTGGAATTTTCCATGGTGTCCTGTGAGTCCCTTTGGCCCCTGGCTTCTGTGTTTTTGAGTGGTGGGAAAGAGAGAAGATGGAGGTTTTGAGCATGGATTTTGAGCAGGTGTGGCCCCAGCTTGGGTGTTGTGCCCAGCACCTAGAGTTGGCTCTGGGCTTGGACAGTACAGTTGGAGCATTATGTCTGTGGGGTCAGTGACTGCCAATCCTTGCACACTCAGAAGTGTTTGTTGGTATAAATGTATTGGGGACATGTGACATCATTTGATGGGACTTGACATAAAAGCATGAAGCCCACTCTCCTTTGGCTGAAGTCACACCACTGAGCACTCCCTCTTCAGTTCCCTGTGGCTTTGCTTCTAATTTGTAGGTTTCCTTGTTTGTCTGTCTTGGGCTGGCGGTTCCTGCCAAGAGTCTAGGAGAGAGACACAGTTGTCATTCAGACCTCCTTGTTTTCCAAATTCTATGTCTTCCTGCTCCTCTCCCATTTGTGAGTCCAGCTCCTGGCTCTTTTTCCCACCATCCTCTCAGAAACCTTAGTGTTTTAATAAGAATGACAACTGTAACACTGAAAAAAGTGAAAGTGTTAGTTACTCAATTATGTCTGACTCTTTTTGTGATCTCATGGACTGTAGCCCACCAGGCTTCTCTGTCCATGGAATTCTCCAGGCAAGAATCCTGGGGTGGGTTGCCATTCCCTTCTCCAGGGGATCTTCCTGACCCAGGGAGCAAATCCTGGGTCTCCTGAGTCTCCTGCATTGCAGGCAGATTCTTTACCATCTCAGTCACCAGGGAAGCCCTGTAGCACCTAAACATGTCTTCAACTCAAGAGCAAGGGGGCGTCTCATTCTTTACAGATTCCTAGTATTTAGGATGGAAGCTTGTGTTAAAAAGGGCACCATAAAATGTGGTTTCTGGGTTCAGTTTAGCTGAAATTCCTCTAGAATTAGACCTGGAGAAAGGATTTGAATGCATGCAGTTTTGGGGGTGGGGGAGGTCCAGGGTTGTGATAGAAGGAGTGGGGATGTGGTATGGAGAAGGGGAGGCAGCCAATAAAATGTGCCTTATTCAATCTACCACCACAGTGGAGATGGGAGCCTAATCCCATGGGAAATTCTGGGATGTGTCATAAAACATGTGCTTCAGAGTTTTCCCACCCAAATGGCAATGGAGCCAGTGTCATGAAGCAGTAATTTCTGAAAGCAGATGAAGGGCTGTTTGTTGGGGTGTTCATCCTGTCACCTCCAGCCTGCTCTGCTGACAAGAGTGGCTTCCAACGCTCAGGAACTAAATGCCCTAAGACACGGAGATGCAGCTGGAAGCAGTTGGAAACCTACCAGACACACGGACAGCCAAGGCCGTCCAAGGGCATGGACATAATCCACTCCAGTTAACTGTTTTTGAGTGAAAGTAGTTTATTGTTCTAAAGCCTCTGGCTATAATTTTAAGGATATCAATGACATTTTTATCACAGTCATTTCAGTAATATAAAAATAAATGCTATTTTAATGAAGTCCAAATTATCTCATCTTTTTTCCCTTCATACTTCTCGTGTCATGTCTAATAATCCTGCCAAATTTGGGTCGTGAACTTTTGCCTCTGTTTTCTTCTAAGGCTTTTATGGTTTTAGCTCTTCTGTTTAGGTTGTTGATTCTGAATTGACTTTTGTACCTGGTGTGAGATAAGGGGCCAAGTTCACTTTCTTGCAGGTAGATATTCAGCTGTCTCAGTACCACTATTCTTTTAAGATTGAGTGGTCTTGGCACCTTGTCATAAATCCATTAGTGTGATGTGTGGCTGATTTTTGGACTTTCAGTTCTGTTCCACTGGTTTAAATATCCATTCTTGTACCAGTGCTACATGGTTTTCATTATTATGTCCAGCTCAGCTGAAGCTCCAGTACTTTGGCCACCTGATGCGAAGAGCTGACTCATTGGAAAAGACCCTGATGCTGGGCAAGATTGAAGGCAAGAGGAGAATGGGACAGCAGAGGATGAGATGGTTGGATGACATCATTTACTCAATGGACATGAGTTTGAGCAAACTCCAGGAGATAGTGAAGGACAGGGAAGCCTGGTGTGCTGCAGTTCATGGAGTCACAAAGAATTGGATATAACTTAGCAACTGAACACCACCACCATAACAAGTTTTGAAACTGGGAGAGATGAGTCCTTCAACTTTGTTCATTTTCAAAATGATTTTGGGTGTTTGGAACCTCACAGTTCTATATGAATTTGATGAACTGATTTACCATTTCTGTAAAAAAAAAAAGCACACACTAGAATTTTGATAGGGATTATATTGAATATGTAGCTCACTTTGTGCAGTATTGTCATTTTAACAATATCAAGCATTCTAGTCCATAGGTGTGGAGTGTTTTTCATCTATTTAGGTCTTCTTTAAGATTTTTTCCAGCAATGTTTTACAGTTTTCACTGTATAAGTCTTTTACCTACTTAGTTGATTTTACTCCTAGATACTTTATTCTTTGAATGCTATTGTAAACATACTTGTTCTCTTAAATTTCCTTTCTGGATGGTAATTACTGGTGTATAGGAACTCTGATATTGGCACATGGATCTCGTACTCTGCAATTTGCTGAATCATCTGTTAACTCTAGTTATTGTGTGGATGCTTTGGGATTTTCTATATATAGGGTCTTACCATCATGAATAAAGATAGTTCTACTTCTTCCTTTTCAATTTGATACCTTTTATCATTTTTCTTGCCTAATTTATCTGGCTATACCTTCTAGTACAATGAGGTGAGGGATTCATGTCTTATTCCTGATAAGTCAGAAAGCTGCTTTTCTTTCATCATCAAGCATGGTGTTAGCTGTGGGTTTGTTCTCAGTGCTTTTTATTATGTTGAGGATACATGAAAATTCTATTCTTCTTTCTGGAGGTCTATTATGAAGGGGAGTTTGATTTGGTGAAATGCTTTTTTTGCCTTTCTGTGAAATTAATTGATCACGTGATTCTTTTTTTCCTTCCTTGTATTAATGTCATTTATTACATTGATTTTTATAGGTTGAAATACCCTTGGATTCCAAACTTTTGTACATCAAAAGTCATTATCAAGAAAGTAAAAAGATAGTTTATAGAATGGGAGAAAATATTTGCAAATCATATATCTAAAAAGAGTCTAGTAAAAGCAAACAAACAACCGCTCTCAAAAAAAGGGTCTAATATCTAGAAGGAGAATTGCAGGCAGGAGGAGCAGGGGATGACAGAATATGAGATGGTTGGATGGCATCACTGACTCAGTGGACATGAGTTTGAGCAAGCTCCAAGAGATAGTGAAGGACAGGGAAGCTTGGCATGCTGCAGTCCATAGAGCAGCAAAGAGCTGGACATGACTGAACAACAACATCTAGAAAAGGACATCCCAGGTGGTTCAATGGTAAAGAATCCACCTGCCAGTGCAGGAGACTCAAAAGATATGAGTTGATCTTTGGATTGGGAAGGTCCCCTAGAGAAGGAAATAGCAACCCACTCCAGTATTCTTGCTTGGGAAATCCCATGGACAGAGGGCCCTGGTGGGCTACAGTCTGCAGGGTGGTAAAGAGTTGGACATGACTGTGCACCTTAGCATGCACACACACGCACTCTGGATTTTCTCCTAATTTGTTTTATGATTTTCCTTTTGTTGTCAGTAAACATTATTGAAACCTTGTGAACATTATTCAAGGTCTAGACTTTCAGAGAGTCTTTTGCTGTTGTTCACTCGGGATGATCTAAAACTAGTATCCTCCTTGGGTTTCTGGAGATCACAGATATGTTGACAAGGTGTCTTCTGTCTCCCAACACAGAGACAGCCGCCTCGCTGTTGTGAATCTGAATGGAGACAGCTTGTAGCTCTTCTCATTAGCCATGTCCTCTCTCATCTGCCTCCTTGCTTTTGTTTAGAGTCTGCCCTGTCTTTTTCAAGGTTAGGGGACCATTTCCTGGCCAACCAGCCCCAGTCTCTGGCTAGTCAAGGTGCTCTCAGGTTGGTGCATCGCCTTGTTCTTAGCTTTTTTCCCCCCTGAAATTAATTAATAAAATATTTGGGCAGTGTCATGCAGCTTGCACCTAGTTCCCTGACCAGGGATGGAGTCCGGGCCCCCTGCAGCAGAAGAGCAGAGTCCTAACCACTGGACCACCAGGGAATTCCTCCTTATAGGTTCTGACGCTGTATTCCAATCGTCTGAAACTTCGCTGAGAGCAGGCATTCTATCTTTTCCATCTCCTGTCCTCAGAACTGAGCCACATCCTAGACATGTCATAAATCTTGGTTGAACAAATGAATAAAGACACTTCAAAATTAATAAAAACAAAAACATAATACTCCCCTCTTGCTGATGGCTTGACTGTCGCATCACATTTCAGGCCCAATGGTGAAGAATAATTGAACCTATTTACCAGCTCCTGTCATCAAGGATAGTTAAAAACAAATCGCTGCTCAAACCGAGATCGTGGTATTAGGAGAGACTCCTCAGGATTACTGAGTGAGTAACAGTAAACAACTCTTCCAATAAACTCACTCCTCTCGTTATGTGGGGACCATGGAACGTTCATAATCAGCCCAGCAGGTTTGTCTGAGGGCAGCTTTTCCCAAAAGCCAAGGCTGACGGTGGTAGAAGGAATAGCTTGTGGCTCCCAGATGGCCTCCTGAACTTGTGCTCTGTCCACATCTCCGCACACGTTTGGGGTTTCTGGGAGGCAGCCTGTGGATGCAGCTGAGCACATCTGAAATGGTTGTCTGGGGGAACTGGGGATCCTGCTTGTCTGTGCTTTTGCTGCACAAACCTGTAAGACATGGTTAGAACATCAGCATTATTCCTTGATTTATTTAGGTTGGTGGAAAAGTCATTGCCATTTTGGGCTACGAATTTGAAATCATTACAACTAGGCTCAAACACATCTTTATTCATCAAAATAGAAACTGTTACGATCAAAAAATTTTTGCCAATGAGAAATAAGTTTGTTTATTCCTGTAGCATGAAAATCCATGCTTCTAGATTTGATTAACTCTTGGAAAGCATTTCCCCTACAAAAAGTTATCGAGATGCTTGAAGAAGTGATAGCTTGTTGGTGAGAGTTCAGGGGAATATGGTGGATGAGGCAAAACTTTGTAACCTGATTCATTCAACTTTTGAAGCACTTGTGCGACATGCAGTTGGGTGTTGTGGAGAAGAATTGAGCCCTTTCTGTTGGACAAAGCCAGCTGTGGGCATTGCAATTTTTGGTGCATCTCACCTATTTGCTGAGCTTAATTCTCAGTGTAATGGTTTCACCAGGATTCAGAAAGCTGTAGTGGATCAGACCGGCAGCAGATCATCAAACAATGACCATGATCTTGTTTTGGTGCAAGTTTGGCTTTGGGAAGTACTTTGGAGCTTCTTCTCAGTCCAGCCACTGAGCTAGTCCTTGCTAGTTGTCATATAAAATCCATTTGTCTTTGCATGTCACAATCTCATGAGAAATTATTCACTGTTGTCACGTAGAATAAGAGAAGATGATACTTCAAAATGATGATGTTTTTGATTCGTGATCAGTTCATGAGGTACAGCAGCAGCATGAGGTACCCACTTATGGAGCTTTTTCATCTTTCCACTTTGCTTCACAAGCTGAGTGACCATAGGATGGTTGAAGCTGTGTTCTTCAGCAACTTCTCATGTGGTCGTAAGAGCGTCAGCTTAGATGATCCTCTCAGTTTGTTGCTGTCAGTTCCCACGGCCAGCCACCGCACTCCTCACATTCAAACTCTAATCTCCTTTGCAAAATTCTTGAGCCACTACTGCTCTGTATGTCCGTTAGCGGTTCCTGGGCCAAATGTGTTGTTGATGTTGAGAGAGTAGTCTCTGCTGCTTTATGACTTATTTTCTTGAATAAGAAAATCACTTGAATTTGCTTTTTGTTTAACATCACTTCCCTAATTTAAAATAGACACAAAATGCACAGAAAGTAACGCCATTTGCAAAAAACATAAAGCAAGAACTGTACATTAAAATGATGTATAACATAACCACATTTATTTAAGTATGTATTCCAGTATCAGACAGCAAAGTTCAACAGTGCAAAACCACACTTACTTTTTGCACCAACCTAATACATCAGTTTGTCATCTACACTATTGGCATCTCAAGCTTTGGCTGTTCTTTCGATTAACAACACAGGAATACTCACAGTCCAATCACTTTTCAGCTTCTTATGGTTTGCCAAGATTCCAACTAAGAAAGTGAACCTTCAACGGGGAAATTCTGAGCCGTGTTAACTGTTCCTTCTCTACCCCGGTATCACATCAGAGGACGAGAACAGCTCAGCCAGGAGCTTAGTCCCTTGGATGTCCACAGAAACCTTTATGGTTCAGCAATATGTGCTTTAGTTCAAGGTCAGTGTGAGAAGCGAACATGAAGAATTTGTTGTTGTTGAAGCCAGACCTTACTCTAACCTGTGTGATAGATTGCCTCTTATTTATTCTAGTGATATTTATGGAGCACTTATTGTGCCAAGAAGAGTTTATCTTTTCTAGAACTAGTAGGCTATCATTTGTTACATAACTCAAACTACGCTGTGCCTTGAACTTCCTTCTTTACTTCTGCTGCCAGAAAGTTTAGAATTAATTTGGGGGCTCAACCACAGCGATTTTCCTTAACCTGGCATTTCTAGCGCAATTCTTTCTCCTCCACTCTCTTTCCCTCCTCCTCATCCCCACTCGCTTCTTGGCTCTCATTATTTCCCCCTTATTTAACCTTAGTAGGGTTTAAACATTTATATTTAGTGACCTAAACAAAGACGAGTTTCTCTATGATAAATAGTGGTGCAGGAGCTCTGCACTTCTATTCTTTATCCACCAAGAGTCCAGGGTGGAATTAAGAGTCTTAGAGATTGCGGTGAAACGCACCAAGTATTTCTGGCTTTGAGGAATTTAGTGTCAGATGGAGACTGGAATACCTGACTCCGCAAACTCAGAGTCCTGAACAGTGAGGCTGTTTTTCAGGGCTTAACTGCCTCTCCTCGGTTCCCAGTTGTACCCTGAGTTTGGATGAAGCAGTACTGCTGACGTGGCACTCAAGAGCTGACTGCAGTGTAACAAAAGCCACCATTCTCAGCCACCATAGCGTGTCAAGCAAAAACGAGTTAGAAAATAGGAGGGTTTTCTTTTTTCTTCCAGCTGGTCATGATGGTAGCGCAGGTAACCTAAATTTATGTAGCGTCTCAGCTAAAATAAGACCTGTTACAGACTTCCCTGGTGTTCCAGGTGGTGAAGAGTGCACCTGCCAGTGCAGAGATACAGGGTTGATTCCTGATCCTGGGAGATCCCATACGTCGTGGAGCAGCTAAGCCTGTGCGCCACGACCACCGAGCCTGTGCCCTAGAGCCCCAGAGCTGCAGCTACTGAAGCCTGTGTGCCCCAAGGGCTGTGCTCCTCAACGAGAGAAGCCCCTGCGATGAGAAGCTGCTCACACCTCAACTAGAGAAAGCCCACGTGCAGCAACAAAGACCCAGTGCAGTCAAAAATAACTAAGTAAATAGATTTAAAAAAAATTTGAAAAAATGCGAATCTCAATTTTACACCCATGTAAACACTTTGGAGACAGGAATGGCTACCACTCCAGAATTCTTGCCTGGAGAATTCCATGGACAGAGGAGCTTGGCCGGTTACAGTCGATGAGGTCACAGAGTCAGACTTGACTCAATGACTAACACATGCCACCAACACTTTCAAAAAGGCCCATTTATGTATCATCTGCTAGCAAAGAAGGTACAAAGACGACACATTGAAACAATGTCTGAATGATTTTGAAACAGCAATATCACAGCCCAGCAATCGAGGGGATGGGTATTTTAGAATATAAGAAGTATCCTACCTTATAATCCGTGCAGACTATGTTGTATGTACCACTCATATAGTCATTTTGTTTAGTTTTCACTATGCTAGGAGGTGACTAAGGCAAGAATTATTACCTAAGAGTCTATGTTTCCAGAAAAGTCAATTCCAATTCTAAGTCTTTGAGACAGTAATTCAAATAAGTAAGCTAGATTTACTTGTATCATCAAATAGATATATACCACTAAAATAAATAATGATCAATAAAAGTAAATTGCAGTGCATGCAAACATACATCAGAAATAATGATTATATATTGGGGTAGAGTATACAGAGGATGAGATGGACACTTATATCTATAACAAGTTATAAAATAATATACAAAAATATAACACATTTTATAAAATATAATACATAAACTGAGGAAATGCTAACGTTTCTTTAATCTGCATTGTGAGTCTATAAATGTCCATTACAATGTTTTCTTGATGATCCAAGTATTTATTTCAAATAATTAAAATTTTAAATTAAAAACCCTCTGTCTTGGTAATCTCATTACTTATCCATGGTCACACGGTGCTGAGTGGTTCCAGGAGCTTGACTGGCACTCTTCCTCCATTATAAATACACAGGAAACAACGCCTTTCCTGTGGGGGGTGTGCAGGTGGGGGGTGGTGCAGAGACTGGGGTGACGCGCCTCCAAGCCTGGAGCCCCGGGAGCTGGAGGAGGCAGGGAGGACCCTCCCTGGAGCTTCAGAGGGAGCTGGCCCTGCTGACACCTTGATTTAGGGCTTGGCCTCCAGAACTGTGAGAACACACTTCGCTGTTGTGTTAAGCCACCAAATTTGCAGGGATTTGTTATGGCAGCCCTGAAAAACAGATACAGAAAGAAGCGCAAGACATGAACCCCAGTGCCTCCTGCCTTTATCTTCGAAGATTCCGGGGAACCGAGGCAGTCAAGACGCAGACTTGCCCGCCCTCCCCCATCACCACACCACCCGGTCCCAACATGGGTCACGTCTAGGTGTGCGGAGCCCTTTATAAATACACAGGAAACAACACCTTTCCAACAGCAGTTAAGGCAGATGGTTTCCTGGAAGATAGGGAGGAAAAGAAAGTTCTTTTTCATTTAAATGTTTTCAGAGAGGTGTCCAGATTTCTCAATGTTCTTTCCTGACCCTTTGTGGGGCTGAAACAGACATAGAAAGCAGGCTGCCGGGGGAATCCTATGCTCAAGTCAGTTCTGTCCTGGGTGGAGGAGCAGAAATCCCAGGCCCTGGGGAGGTCACATGTGGACTGGTGCTCAGACCTAACATCACGCATGAGGTCAGGGCTTGCCTCAGCCTGCAGGGCCAGATCCTGAGACAGGAGAGTATCCGGGAGCCCAGCAGGGAGACCACAGGCTGGTCACCCCGATGACCCCCATGTTGGCAGCGTTGGAAGCCGGGGAAGCACTCTCTATTTGCCTGCCCACCCCTCCTGGCCGAGTGGCAGGATAAGCCCCGTGTGTCCTTGGCTGTTGCCCGTGCACTGAGCTCAGCTGGCTGGGCCGAAAGGCTTGTCTGAGCCTTCTCACTTTCTTGGCAGGAGGACCAGAGGGAGACATCAGCCTTGGAACGAGCAGAGCCCTGGAGCTGGCTCCCTGCTCCATGCACAGCACATCACTTTTCCATCTGTGTGTGAGGCTGGCATGTGGGCCACAGGTTGGAGGGTGTAATGGACCCACCCTCACACTTTGGTCTCAGTCCCACAAGGAACTGATGTTTCTGGCGGGGTTGAGGGTGGTGGGGCTTGAGGCCGCCCCACGCTGCTGGTGTTTCACCCAAGGGGGTTGGTGTGTTTGCTTTTCAGTTTCTTTCCCTCTTTCTTCCTCTCCCTTCCCCTATCTCTCTCTTTTCTTTCTCTCTCTCTCCTCCTTCCTCCCTCCTACTCTCTTTCTTTCATCCTTCATTCCCTTCTCATTTTTCTTCTTTCCTCCCCGTCTGGCTTCTCCTACTTTTCCTGTCTCCATTGACAACAGGTTTTCAGTGGGCTGGGGTAGGGCAGTCAGGGGCCATAGAGCTGAGAGGTCTCAAAGCATCGTGGATTAAACTCTTCTGAAGAACGAGACTCTGTCCTGCATGTAGTGGGACAGGGCCGTGTGTCCAAGATGGCCCATTTCCAGCACGAGGATGCTTCCTGGGACCCACACATGAGCAGCTCCCAGTAGGCGCTTCAGGGTCAGAAATTCTATGTTCTCTCACAAGTCTGCATTTGTACAAGTCTTTCTCCTGATGGTCGGCCTGTGCTAAGGAACAGACAACTTCTTGCTTTCAGATGTGTTTGGTACTGTTGAGGATACAAGGGGATTTTTTTCAGAGCACGAACAATAAAACAGGACAGAATATGTATCTAAAGATGTATAGAAGAGGGGGGCATGGCTTGAGGGCTGGTCACTCTGTATCAGAAAAGTCTCCTGACTGCGACCCCTGGGGGTCATGGGACAGGGACAGGGTTAGTCTCAGAGGAGGTGGGAGTGCGAGCAGCATCAACAGGCTTGATATTCTCAGGGAGCGAGGGCCTGGCCACGGCGCAGCCTTCGTACTGGACGGCAGCGGGGATGAGCCTGGACGTGAGGGCTGTTACAGGAGGGAGGTCATGTGTGTCCTTGCCTCTCTTCTGGGTGGGCTGATGGCCTCCTTCTCTGACCACAGACCGGGCCCTGGGATCTGGTTGTGAGAATTCAGTGCCTAGTGACGGGATCCTGACCTCACAAAGGCCTGGCTACTCTGGGATGTGGTGGCCCCCCGTGGACACCCCGTGGCACCACATCCTACTGTATGTCCACCCCAGGAGCCAACATCCCCGCTCCTGCCTTCTGGGACTAGCTCTTCTCCATCCTCCGCAACTCCTACCCCCACCTCCTGGGACAGTAAGTACCAATTCTCCTTGCCAGGCCTGACGCCTCTCAGTTCAGTTCAGTCACTCAGTTGTGTCCAACTCTCTGTGACCCCATGGACTGCAGCATGCCAGGCTTCCCTATCATCATCTCTTGGAGCTTGCTCAAACTCAGTTATGCCATCCAACCATCTCATCCTCTGTCATCCCCTTCTCTTTCTGCCCTCAATCTTTCCCAGCATCAAGGTTTTTTCCAGTGAGTCAGTTCTTCGAATCAGGTGGCCACAGTACTGGAGCTTCAGCTTCAGCATCAGTCCTTCCAGTGAATATTCAGGACTGATTTCCTTTAGGTTGGACTGGTTGGATCTCTTTGCAGACCAAGGGACTCTCAAGAGACTTTTCCAACACCACAATTCAAAAGCATCAATTCTTTGGTGCTCAGCTTTCTTTACAGTTCAGCTCTCACATCCATGCATGACTAGCGGAAAAACCATAGCTTTGACTAGACAGACCTTTTTTGGCAAAGGTCCCCTAGGGTTCCCCTAAAGTTCCCTTGACTCCCCTAGGGGAATTGATCCCAATTTCTCCTATTTCTTTCAGAGAATGGTCCTTTCAGTAACCCTCTCACCCTGTCACAAAATCAATTCATCATTCTTTCCTTTCAAACCATTATTACTATACAGTTGTTAAAGTTTTCCAAATTCCAAAACTGATGATACTTTCCTCTTAAAATCAAACAAAGAAGGATTTGATTAAATTAAATTAAACAAGAAAGCTACTTTAAAAATTTTAATTAATTTATTTTAATTGGAGGCTAATTACTTTATAAAATTGTAGTGGTTTTTGCCATACATTGACCTGAATCAGCCATGGGTTTACATGTGTTCCCCACCCTGAATCCCTCTCTCACCTCCTTCCCCATCCCATCCCTCTGGGTCATCCCAGTGCACCAGCCCTGAGCACACTGTCTCATGCATCGAACCTGGACTTTTTGTACAACTGTCCCCCCAGTGCTGTCGCATCCCACTTACTTGATGCACTTCCAAGGTTTTCAAAGACATTGGCCCTTATTTACTCAAATTATTAAATTTTTTTTAAAAGTCTGACTTCTTCTCTGCAACACAGTTGAAATCATTTCTACGGATGTTGTCAGCAATCTCCAATTTGTTACGCTGAAGGAGCTTTCAGCTTCTCAGCATCCTCACTCCTGACACTTGGGTGAGTTCACCCTGTTCTTCCTGACGTATCCTTGTTCTCTCTCTGTGTCTGAGCATCACCTGTTTCTGTTCATCTCTGAGCCCTCTTGCTCCTCTCATGTCCCTCCCTGTTGACAAGGTTCACTAGTGCCCGTCAGTTGACAGTCTCATCCTATCTCTGCAGCTGGGGCTTCTGTGCACATGACCTCCCCTGGTCCCCACCTCTCCCTCACACTGGCTTTAACCTCCACCTCCTGCCCCTGCCATCTCTGCCTCCTGCTTAAAGCAGAGGGACCAGAATGGCTCCCTTACTTCCCCAAACATGTGGCGTCTCCTCTTTGATGTCCTATTTGTGCTCATGGAGAGGATTCACCTCTTATTCTCTAACTTCTCTTAGTCATCAGTTCTCAGCTGGAAAAGCATGTTGTTTCATTTTTATATTCCCACTGCTTCTACCTTGCGTCTCCTTTCCTCCCCTCTCTCTTGTTAGCAGCTTCACTGAAATTTAATAATTCACCTAGTGTCCAATTCACCCATTAAAGTGTACAAGTCAATGCTTTTGGTATATTACATTATTAACTTGCAACATTGTGGTAAAATATATTTAGCATAAGGTTTACCACTTTTATCATTTTTCAGTTTCAACTAAGTGGCATTAATTACATCTGTGATGTCATGCAACCGTCAGCACTCTTTAGTTCCAGACCTTTCCATCATTTGAACAGGAACTCTGAAGCCATTAAGCAATAACTCCCCCCAACCAACCCTTCTCTCCTCAGCCCCAGGTAACCTGTAATCTACTTTCTGTCTTTAATAATTTTCCTATTCTCCAGATACATCATATAAGTGAAGTAACAAACATTTCCTTTGTTTGTTTGACTTATTTCACTCAACATAATGTTCTTAAGCTTTACCCAAGCTGTAGCACATTTCAGAATTTCATTCCCTTGTACAGCTGGAATATTCCAATGTATATGTATTCCATGTATTGTTCATCCATTTATCTACTGATGGACACTTGGGTTGCTGTGATAATGCTGCAGTGAGCAATTGTGTACAGGCCTGTTCAAGGCCCTGAGTTCAGTTCCTTGGGGCGTATCTTAGGGGTGGAATGGCTGGGTCATGTGACATTCTATGTTAGGCTCTTTGTTGTTGTTGTTCAGTTGCTAAGCCATGTCTGACTCTTTATGACCCCATGGACTACAGCATGCCAGGTGTCCCTGTCCTTCACCATCTCCGGGAGCTTGCTCAAACTCATGTCCCTCGAGTTGATGATGCCATCCAACCGTCTCGTCCTCTGTTGCTCCCTTCTCCTCCTGCTCTCAAGGAACAACCAAACTATTTCATTGTTTTATAGCTGCTGCAACATTTTATATTCTCACAAGAAATGCGCATGTCCCAACTTCTCTACAACCTCATTATTATTATTATTATTAAGTCCTAGTAGGTATCAAATCATATGCATCTCTCTCCCCCTGGCGCTTGGACTGTTACAATAATCTCCTACCTGCTCTTCCTGCAGTATTTTTCCTCTTTAATATGTGCAGTGCACTATGTTGTTTCACAGAAAAAAACTTCTCTGATGAACAGCTTTTTATGCCTCTTGAAAAAAGTCTGAACTCTCCTGCCTTTTGAAACTTGCCATTTTCTTGGCTCCAGTCAACCTTACCTGAAAATGGGGAGAATAATATTAACATGTCCCTTATAGGGTATTTGGGAAGAATAAGATGATACTTGTTTAGCATTGCTGTCTGACACCTTTGTGCTCAGAGTGAAAGGTTTACTCTTTCAAAGTAACAGTACCTTATTTGCAGATGAAAAACCTTGAGTCCTAGAAAGATAAGTTGCTTAACGGAAACTAGCTGTTCAGTCTGAGATGGAGTTTGATTCTGAGCTGGCCAGGATCCGATCTGAAAAAACTAACCCCTTACTTGCCCGCTGGTCCATGTAGGATTCTGAAACATGGATGCTTCATGGCCCCTTAGACATCGTTCCATGGCCAGATTAAGGAATGACCCTTCACAGTCCACCTATTTCCTGGACTCAGTTCCAGGTTTTGGTTTGGTTCCACATCTGTAGCCCCTTCTCCTGGTCTCATTTCTAATCTTTGGTTTGATGACACATCTGTAGCCCCTTTTACATAATCCCTGCCTCTTCCTGATGATCATGTGTGTGAGTACTCAGTTGTGCCTGACTCTTTGCAACCTTATGAACTGTAGGCCCCTGGGCTTCTCTGTCTATGGGATTTCCCAGGCATGAATACTGGAGTGGGTTGCCATTTCCTCCTACAGGGGATCTTTCTGATTCAAGGATCGAACCCACATCTTCTGCATTGGCAGGCAGCTTCTTGACCCACTGAATCATAGGGGAAGCCCTCCTGATGATCATATATCATTGCAAAGACCCTTTTTTCATCCAGGGGCTATTTAGCCAGGTGAATAAAATCATTCCTCTGCTCATATGTGGACTTCACACTCAGAAGGGCCCCCTTCCCTGACCCCTCATAACCGCCTTCTCATCCCAGGCCACCCCCACCATGTTTGGTGGTGACAGGGCCACCTCCGTGTCCAATATTCTTCCACCTTACTCTGAAGTCACTCTTATCTGAATCCACCAAGGTCTCCTTCCTCCATCTCCATCATTTCCTGGGATCTGCTTTCCTCAGTGAGCCATCTGGCTATTCTTCCCTTACCCCAAACTGAAGGCCACGAAAATTAAAAGAAAACATGAATAAAAAATGCAACCTGAAGAGGCAATAATCTTTGATTTATAACATATATCTCTTCTGCATTAATGCTTTCAAAGGTCTTCCTCTTACTGAGGTGATAAGCCCAAGGGATCCAAGCAGTTCTGTGTTCTAAATTCAGAGCAGCTCCAAGCATGCTGTCAGCATCTAATTATTAACGCATGAAAACAATAAAAACAATACCAGCACAACAGGCAGATCCCGCCATCTGCTACTGCTCGGGGCTAAGAAGGGTGCACGTTCAAGGCCAGCTGTTTTGGGGGTCTTCACTTTTTCCTGCACCATGTGCTTCCCATTTGAGGGCACGGGGGCCTGAGAACATTTTTAGAATTTGCTCCTCTACCAACATTGCATGAATTTCCATATTGTCATATTATGGCTCTAATATTCTAATTTCTATGTCACGTTACAAATTCTGCTGGAATATTTCTTAGTTTTCCCCATATCCTTTTTACCCAGTGGAAATCAGAGCTGCCAAAAAGTTTCCAGATGAACGTGAGCTGGGCCTTGTAGAGCTTCCCTGTCTCCCAAGTGAGGGTCCCTCCCCTGTAGAAACCTGAGCTGGGCCCTGCCTCCCCAGGAGCAGGAACACAGAGAGGGGAGTGCTCCACCTGGGATTCTAAACATCTGCTAGCTCCCGCTCCTCTATGCAGAGCAGAGATGGTGTCTCTGACACCTTCACCAAAGATCCAGTCATCTTCCTTTCCCTCCATTTGATCTGGTGGTTAGTAAACGGCCCCATGGGATTCAAAACATTCACAGAGGGCTTCTTCAAACCCAAACTGAAAACTATCTGGAGACAAGCTTGCTACCTTGACTGTTAACCACACAGTCAATGAATAATCCTTGAAATATACTTCCAACAATATTTTTTTCTAGAAAGGTGAGTGTTACCGTTAAGCGTGATATATGTGAATTAAATTATGTCATGTATCATGTTAATGTAACTTTCAGAAGTAAAATTTCCTTCCCTGTAAGTGAAAATTCTACATTGTAGTTTATTATAATCCCTCAGTATAAGGCTTGTGAGATAGGTCTGCCATATCCATTGTAAAATTCTTTTCATCAAATGATGTAAAAAACCTTTTAAAATTCATGGCAGAACAGAATTCTTCGAAGTCATTCCTTATTTGGGGGACATTTTTTCACTTGTGGTACAATTAAAACCAATGAAAGGATAAGCTAGGTTGTTAGAGGTTTCCCCCCAGAATGGTCCAGGTAAACTGAATGCCTCCCAAGGCTATTCCAGACTAGCAGAATTTGCTAAAGTTTCCAAGCTCTTCACACCTCTGTTTGTCTTGACACACTTCCCACATTATTTTGCCTTCAACTTGAGCAGGAAAATAGATGTTATTAGGTGAGCAATCTCTCCATCCTGATCCTCAACTTTGCATTTTATATACCTCTCTGTTTATACTGAACCATTTAACGACCACATCACAAAACCAAACCACAGCCCACTTTTTTTTTTTTTCCTGGAAATCCCTCCCCTGAGACTTGGTCATGAAGAGCTTGGGTGCAGAATTGTCTTCTGTCTGAACCCAGAGTTACTGACTCTGTTGCCTTCTGTTGAATCCTCTCTTTTAGCTTTTGTTTCTCCATCTGGAAGAGAGCTGTGGATGCAGTGAGCCAACAGCAGACCCTCAACCATGATTCTCCTCCTAGCATCTCTGAGGGCTCTCTCTCTTGACTGTCTCCTCTCCCTTGGACATGTGCCTTTCTTCTCTTTGTTGGCTGAGCAGTCAGGGAAACCCATTCTTATAGGTGATAATAATAATATAATAATGTCACAGTCTCACTCAGTTGTGTGTATGTAATTACATATCATATTTAAGATCTGTACTATGGAGGCCATATATTTCTTTATAACCAATAACTAAAGCTTTCAACTCTACTTAATGTGAGGCTACTCCTCCCTGGAGCCCCGTAGGAATCTGCCTTCAGAGGACTATTTGCAGGCTCTGTGTCTTTCTCTCTTCCTTCCTCCCTTTCTTTCTAGTTGCTGTTTTCATCCCTTCCAGAGTATAGAGGTGGAACTCGTGGTCCCACTGTGTCAGATGCCATGTTCATTCTCACATTTCATGCACAAAAACCTCAAAAACATCTATAATGTGAAAAGACACCCTGCTTTCCCCCACTGCTAAAGCCAATGTCAGTGGCCATTGTGAAAACATGAGATCTCTGTTGAATGTATGGGCTTCCTATATATACATCAGGTGGCTCAGCTGGTTAAAAAAACACCTGTCTTCCATTGCAGGAGATACAAGAGATGTGAATTCAATCCCTGGGTCAGGAAAATTCCCTGGAGAAGAAAATGGAAACCCACCCTGGTATTCTTGCCTGGAGAATCCCTTGGACAGAGGAACCTGGTGGGCTACAGTCCACAGGATCGCAGAGTCAGACATGACTGAGCACACACACCTGCACACGGAACGTACAGATTTCTCAACAAACCTGTTTTATCCCCAATATAGCATTTCCTGTCAAAGTTGTATTACTTCTAAGCTTTGACAGCAGAAATTATTTTATTATCAGAGGAAGCATAGAGCTCTTTGTAAGAAATAACTACATAAAAAGTTTTAAAAAGGAACAAGAAACAAGGAAAAAAGAGGAACAGAGCAGAATGTGGTATAGAATCCATGATTAGTGGTGGAAAATGGAAGACATGTTCTACAAACATGATTGCCAACTCTCTTCAGATGTTGCAGATGCAAGAGTCACTCAGAGACATAAAGAGAAATAAATGTTCATAATGCCCATGTCTGTGTTAATCTGAGCAAGTCTGTGTCCTGGTTCCCAAGCATCTGCTGTTCTGAGGCCTCTTGGCCTGTCGTGTTCTTAAGGAAACTGTTTGGTGTACGACATTCACATTTTGCTTTGTTTCTTTAGTTCTGTTTACTTTGAGTTGGTGGAGGCAGCTTGGAGACTGGAGAGAGTGACTCGTGAACTCTGGGTGAAAACCATACTGATATTGTGAACAGCACTTGCCCTGTGCAAATCAGAGGTGTCAGATAACATAGGGGTGTTGACTGAGACATACCCCAACTTCCCCCCAAGTAGCAGTCAAGGGAAGGACAAAAGCAAACTTGAGATCAGAGAATTCTTCCTTGCCACTGTGCCCAGGTAAGCTTTCTGGGAGCAGGTGGCATGAGCTCTGTCTGGGTGGCGGTCAGCAGGGGACCTTGGATCCTATGTGCATTTTCCACCGTGAGGAGCAGTGCCTTTTAAGTCCTCCTAGTGATGTTCCGAAGATCAGAGGGCTTGTTTGCTTTTTCAACACCCTGCAAAGAGCCTCCTGAGGCATTTCATCAGCATCGCCTGCCACTGCCAAGTTTTGCCCACTGGAAACTCCCATGCTTGACAAAGCTTTTAACACCTTTTCGTTTCAAACACAGACGCTTTTTTCCACAAACACCTGTACCATCAATGCTAACATTTTTTTCCGTAAGTTTTGAATAGCCAGTGACTGACAATGCAGAAGCTGAGACACCATTGTGTCAAGTCAGAGGCATCGTAAGGACCCTCTCAGGCATGCTTTCATGGGATTGATCGTTGGTGGTCTTCGATTTTGGGGGGCTTAGGATTTGCTTGGAGTCAGAGAGCTTTGCCACCAGCAAACAACACTTTGGTATTTTCCCTCAAATGTGTGATGAGGAAGCAGGCTTGGGATGTTACCACATTTAGTCATCATTGTCTTAGTTCAGTTCAGTTCAGTTGCTCAGTCATGTCTGACTCTTTACGACCCCATGAGGCACGCCAGGCCTCCCTGTCCATCACCAACTCCTGGAGTTTACCCAAATCTATGTCCGTTGAGTTGGTGATGCCATCCAAACATCTCATCCTCTGTCGTCCCCTTCTTCTCCTGCCTTCAATCTTTCCCAGCATCAGGGTCTTTTCCAATGAGTCAGCTCTTTGCATCAGGTGGCCAAAGTATTGGAGTTTCAGCTTCAGCATCAGTCCTTCCAGGGAACACCTAAGACTGATTTCCTTTCGGATGGACTGGTTGGATCTCCTTGCAGCCCAAGGGACTCTCAAGAGTCTTCTCCAACACCATAGTTAAAAATCATCAATTCTTTGGTGCTCAGCTTTCTTTATAGTCTAACTCTCACATTGATACATGACTACTGGAAAAACCATAGTCTTGACTAGATGGACTTTGATGAGAAAGTACTATCTCTGCTTTTTAATGTGCTGTCTATGTTGGTTATAACTTTCTTTCCAAGGAGTAAGCGTCTTTTAATTTCATGGCTGCAATCACCATCTGCAGTGATTTTTGAGCCCCCCCAAATAAAATCATACATTGTTTCCCCATCTATTTGCCATGAAATGATGGGACCAGGTGCCATGATCTTAGTTTTCTGAATGTTGGGCTTTAAGGCGACTTTTTCACTGTCCTCTTTCACTTTTATCAAGAGGCTTTTTAGTTCTTCTTCACTTTCTGTCATAAGGGTTGTGTCATTTGCATATCTGAGGTTATTGATATTTCTACCAGCAATCTTGATTCCATCTTATGCTTGTTCCAGCCCAGTGTTTCTCATGATGTACTCTACATATAAGTTAAATAAGCAGGGTGACAATACTTGACATACTCCTTTTCCTATTTGGAACCAGTCTGTTGTTCCATGTCTAGTTTTAACAGTTGCTTCCTGACCTGCATACAGGTTTCTCAAGAAGCAGGTCAGGTGGTCTGGTATTCCTATCTTTTCTTAGAATTTTCCACAGTTTATTGTGATCCAAGCAGTCAAAGGCTTTGGCATAGTCAATAAAACAGAAACAGATGTTTTTCTGGAACTCTCTTGCTTTTTCGATGATCCAGCAGATATTGGCAATTTGACCTCTGGGTCCTCTGCCTTTTCTAAAACCAGCTTGAACATCTGGTAGTTCATGGTTCATATATTGCTGAAGGCTGGCTAGGAGAATTTTGACCATTACTTTACTAGCATGTGAGATGAGTGCAATTGTGTGGTAGTTTGAACATTCTTTGCCATTGCCTTTCTTTGGGATTGGGATGAAAACTAACATTTTCCAGTCCTGTGGCCACTGCCGAGTTTTCCAAATTTGCTGACATATTGAGTGCAGCACTTTTACAGCATCATCCTTTAGGATTTGAAATAGCTCAACTGGAATTCCATCACCTCCACTAGCTTTGTTCATAGTGATGCTTCCTATATATCACTTGACTTCACATTCCAGGATGTCTGGCTCTAGGTGAGTGATCACACCATCGTGATTATCTGAGTCCTGAAGATCTTTTTTGTATAGTTCTTCTGTGTATTCTTGCCACCTCTTCTTAATATCTTCTGCTTCTGTTAGGTCCATAACCCTTATGTCCTTTATTGAGCCCATCTTTGCATGAAACGTTCCCTTGGTATCTCTAATTTTCTTGAAGAAATCTCTAATCTTTCCCATTCTATTGTTTTCCTCTAATTCTTTGCATTGATCACTGAGGAAGGCTTTCTTATCTCTCCTTGCTATTCTTTGGAACTCTGCATTCAAATGGGTATATCTTTCCTTTTCTCCTTTGCTTTTTGCTTCTGTTCTTTTCACAGCTATGAGTAAGGCTTCCTCAGATAGCTATTTTGCCTTTTTGCATCTCTTTTTCTTGGGGATGATCTTGATTCCTGTCTCCTGTACAATGTCATGAACCTCCCTCCATAGTTTGTCAGGCACTCTGTCTATCAGATCTAGTCCCTTAAATCTATTTCTCACTTCTGCTGTATAGTCATAAGGGATTTGATTTAGGTAATACCTGAATGGTCTAGTGATTTTCCCCACTTTCTTCAATTTAAGTCTGAATTTGGCAATAAGGAGTTCATGATCTGAGCCACAGTCAGCTCCCAGTCTTGTTTTTGCTGACTGTATAGAGCTTTTACATCTTTGGCTGCAAAGAATATAATTAATCTGATTTCGGTGTTGGCCATCTGGTGATGTCCATGTGTAGAGTCTTGTGTTGTTGAAAGAAGGTGTTTGCTATGACCAGTACCTTCTCTTGGCAAAACTCTATTAGCCTTTGCCCTGCTTCATTCTGTACTCCAAGGCCAAATTTGCCTGTTACTCCAGGTGTTTCTTGACTTCCTACTTTTGCATTCCAATCCCCTGTAATGAAAAGGACATCTCTTTTGGGTGTTAGTTCTAAAAGGTCTTGTAGGTCTTCATAGAACCGTTCAACTTCAGCTTCTTCAGTGTTACTGGTCAGGACATAGACTTGGATTACCGTGATATTGAATCATTTGCCTTGGAAACGAACAGAGATCATTCTGTTGTTTTTGAAATTGCATCCAAGTACTGCGTTGGAGTTAGATTCTGGTTGACTCTGATGGCTACTCCATTTCTTCTAAGGGACTCCTGCCCACAGTAGTAGATATAATGGTCATCTGAGTTAAATTCACCCATTCCAGTCCATTTTAGTTTGCTGATTCCTAGAATGTCAACATTCACTCTTGCCATCTCCTATTTGGCCACTTCCAATTTGCCCTGATTCATGGACCTAACATCCCAGGTCCTATGCAATATTGCTCTTTACAGCATCAGACCTTGCTTCCATCACCAGTCACATCCACAACTGGGAGTTGTTTTTGCTCTGGCTCCATCCCTTCATTCTTTCTGGAGTTATTTCTCCACTGATCTCTAGTAGCCTATTGGGCACCTACCAACCTGGGGAGTTCATCTTTCAGTGTTCTATCTTTTTGCCTTTTCATACTGTTCATGGGGTTCTCCAGGCAAGAATACTGAGAACACTGGTCATCATTGTGTTAGATGACCACCGAAAGGATGCTACTGAGAGACTTTGTAAATGAAAGCATTTTATTATCTCTTGGTAATGGTAGGAGTGACCACTGAAGAAGAAAAAAGCAACTTTGTGGGTCTCAAAGTGAAAAGATATTTTTATGAACACCATCCCTGGTTTGGCAGACTTGCCTTATTACAGGAATGGGATATTAAAGGTTTTCATTTTTGTAGCCCTTCACATCACTCTGAGTGGATCTTCTTCTAAGATGCAGTTCTATCACAGCTCTGGTGGCCAAGTCCTGCCTCCAGCTCCCTCTCTATGTCATTCCCTTGAGCCCACATTTCTTACTGCACAGAGAGTTTGTCTTGCAGTTAGGTTTATTTTGTCTTATAAAGTTAGCTTTTATTTGACAGCTGGCATTTTCTTTTGCCTTTCATTTAGGACTCTTCATTTGAATCAAAAATGAAGTCCGTCTCCAGAGGAAGGACTGTCTTAATAATACCCTAAATACTAAATACCCTCAGTAGTACTTTACACATGGAAAAATTTTATTAAACATTTAAAAAATTCATTGCTTTGGATAATAGTGATCTGATGAGCATCTTGTACAGGCTAAATGAATCACTTTATTAGCTTTTGAGGACATGATGGTGGCATGTCCAGAAAGTGAGAAATGATTACATGTGGAACCTGGAATCACACAACAATTTATGAAGTTCTTTAATTAGAGGATGATCAGCCAAAAAAAGTGCTCAGAAAAGACTTGTGAGTCATCATATGTGGGAGTCATTAAAGGCAGTCTAGTGTGGAAGCCCATTCAAGGTGTAAGATACACCCAACAAGCCAGGTCTCACCACTCCTCAATTTATTCATACCACCTCTTATTAGGGATTTTTCCTTTCCTTAGTTTTTTCTTTCCAACAAGTTACTACTGTCTGCATTACTCTTTCTGGACCTTTGCCAGAGTTTAGCTTCCAGTTTTAATAACAAGCTTACAAATGCAATTGAGCTTATTACAGCTCTATAAAATTTTATCAAAAGCAACTTGATTTTTTCAGTTCAGTTCAGTTGCTCAGTCGTGTCCAACTGTTTTCGACCCCATGGACTGCAGCACGCCAGGTTTCACTGTCCATCACCAACTCCTGGAGCCTACTCAAACTCATGTCCATTGTGTTGGTGATGCCATCCAACCATCTCATCTTTTGTCATCACTTTATCTTCCTGCCTTCAATCTTTCCCAGCATCAGGATCTTTTCTAAGGACTCAGCTCTTCACATCAGGTGGCCAAAGTATTGAAGTTTCAGCTTCAGCATCAGTTCTTCCAATGACTATTCAGGACCAATTTCCTTTAGGATGGACTGATTGGATATCCTTGCAGTCCAAGAGACTCTCAAGAGTCTTTTCCAACACCACAGTTCAAAGGCATCAATTCTTCGGCGCTCAGTTTTCTTTATAGTCCAACTCTCACATCCACACATGACTACTGGGGAAACTGTAGTTTTGACTAGACAGACCTTTGTTGGCAAAGTAATATCTCTGCTTTTTAATATGCTGTCTATGTTGGTCATACCTTTTCTTCCAAGGAGCAAGTATCTTTTAATCCCATGGCTGTAGTCACCATTGTGGTGATTTTGGAGCCCTGAAAAATAAAGTCTCTCACTGTTTCCATTGTTTCCCCATCTATTTGCCATGAAGTGATGGAACAGATGCCATGACCTTAGCTTTCTGAATGTTGAGTTTTAAGCTAACTTTTTCACTCTCCTCTTTCACTTTCATCAAGAAGCTCTTTAGTTCTTCACTTTCTGCCATAAGGGTGGTGTCATCTGCATATCTGAGGTTATTGATATTTCTCCTGGCAATCTTGATTCCAGCTTGTGCTTCATCCAGTCCAGCATTTCTCATGATGTACTCTGCATATAAGTTAAATAAACAGGGTGACAATATGCAGCCTTGACATACTCCTTTCCCAATTTGGAACCAGCCCATTGTTCTATGTCTAGTTCTAATTGTTGCTTCTTGACATGCATACAGATTTCTCAGGAGGCAGGTCAGGTGGTCTGGTATTCCCATCTATTGATGAATTTTCCACAATTTGTTGTGATCCACACAGTCAAAGGCTTTGGCAAAGTCAACAAAGCGAAAGTAGGTGTTTTTCTGGAACTCGCTTGCTTGTTTGATGATTCAGGAGAGTTCCAGAAAAATTTATTCAATCCACCTCTTGTTAGGGTCCTTTCCTTTCCTTAGGATTTTCTTTCCAACAACTTGTTATTGTCTGTTGTTCTCTTTCTAGACCTTTGTCAAGGTTTAGCTTCCAATTTTAATAATCAGCTTACAAATGCAATTGAGTTTGTTATAGTACTATACAATTTTATCAAAAGCAACTTGATTTTTACTTCTCAATTAATTTAACATGACTACTTTAATGTATAGAGACATCTAATATTTTTCAGGTGCCACTAGAAGTACTTCCAAGAAATTGGGACCAATTCAGTTATCAAGTAGTATCTTTTCATTCACAAAGAGAAAGGTATCAATAAATTCTCGGTCAGGGGATGGCAGACCCTTGGGTGGAAGCAGTTGAATGGTGGAGCCATTTCATGGCAGAAGCTGAGTGAGGACACCACACAAAGTGGGGCTTCTGCCCTGGCTGGTAGTAAATGAAAAGCAAACCAGTTCTGATATTGGAACTAAGATAGAAATAAATAAATTTCCAATTTAGAATAAACATGGAGTTTGAAGAAAAATTAAAAACTTAATTTAAATAATTTTATGACCTAATCTTTAGACATACCAAATATTTTGAATTTAAAACACACTTTAAAAAAGAGACTAAATGAGTTTAGTGAGAGTTTGAAGAGAACAGGGCAGATGTCTGGTAGCCTGAGAACGAATTAAGCATTCTCTAAGCTTGATTTTTAAAATTTGTTCTTGTATACCTCCTAGAGAATTTATATTTAACAGAAAATACTTGCTTTATTTTAGATAGCTGATGAAAGAGTTAGTAGACTGTAAAGAACATATCCAGAGTGAGAAAATGATATTGAGAAGGAGCTATGTGCGTTTTTGAAAACTATTTCTGTTTTTGTTTAAATATATCAAAAAAAATTTTTTTTTACCGTGTCGTGCTGGTTTCTGCCAAACAGCAACAGTGGAAACCTATTTCTAATGAGGGAAATGTCTGTTTAATGTCTGTATGTAGACTTCCCTTCCAGGGAAGGACTGCACTGGAGAGGGAAATGGCAACCCACTCCAGTTTTCTTGCCTGGAAAATCCTACGGACAGAGAAGCCCAGCAGGCTACAGTCCATGGGGCTGCAAGAGTTGGACATGACTTAGCGACTAAATCACCACTGCATGACTAAAAAGTTTATCTGTTCGTGCTTTTAAAAGCATTTAGTTGTAAACATGACTTTACCTCACATCTTATCATGGTTTTTCCTTTTCTAAGTGCAATCAGCAAAAACTCTGTGACACCCTGTCCTTATCTATCTGTTTTCCCATGGTTGTAGTTTTCTTTGGTTGTCTTTGTCCCCCATTGAAAAAGCATTCCCTACAATGAACATTTTCCAAGTGAACTGAGGATTGGTTACTAGAGGAATTTTAGGAATTATTAATGAGGAGATGGACAAGAGTTGGCTCTACCAACAAAATGTTTGCAGTCCACTTGAAGCTCAAGTAGCTCAAGGACCCCTACTTGACTCAGCATCTCAGACAGTCTTCCCTGAGTGGGTCTTGACCATCCTTTGTGTAGAATGACAGTTCCCAGGCTGGTTTGTATGCGTGACAGACGCACCATCTGTTAATGTTTAAGGGACAATATGGGTCTGAGGATGTGAGAAAAGAGCACCCTGAAAGATCTTGATTAACTGGAAGAAATAATCTTTGACTTATTTTGAAGCATCCGAAAGAGACTTCAGCATGAACTTTAGCATCGTTGCTTTAGACCATACACTGTTGGGTCTCTAAAGGTGTAATTTAAGGCCCTAGAATTTCTTTCAGAACAGGACACAGGATACTGAAGAAGCAATGAGTGACTTGACTAGATTATGGTGATAATTTCACGATACATACAAATATTGAGTAATTCAGCTAAAATGAATCTAATGCTGCCTGTCTATTATACCGCAAAAGAAAAAAAAAAATATCAGATGCAAAAAAGAATGTAGATCGAGGTAAATGCTAAATTGTGGGTAAGTACAAATATTTACTATTTAAATCAAATAGACACCAAAATAGCATTCAAATTTACTCAATGAAGGTATTATAAATATTTAAAGTCCTTGCATAATCCAATAAAAGTAATTATTAACATCTGAATTTTCTAAATTGTGAACATATACTATAATATCTAAAGTGATCATTAAAAGAATAGAGCAAAGGATAAAACAATCAAGTTAATAGTGAGAAAAAAAGAATATTTATTTTTTAATCTGAAATTGAGATAAGGGACATATATTAGAAAATACAAAAAACAGCTTATATAGCTGTATTAATATTAGAAAGCAATCTGTAATGAAAAAATACATTATGAAGTATAAAGAGAGTCATTGCATTATCATAAATTATCCCAGTTTAAATCACCAGGAAATTTTAGCATTCTACACTGGTGTACATATCATTATATAGCTTTAAAATATATAAAGTAAAATGAATTAAGAAGAGATCAAAAAATCCACCATATACCTGGCATAGTAGTTAAAGTCAAGCAAACAAAAATTATAAAGGACATAGAATATTTGATTATATAATTGGTAAGCCTGAGTTCACAAAATATACAAAATGCTCTATAAAATCATTTAAAACATTTAGGATGGTGGTTATATCTTGGAGGGCTTTAATGGATTTTATTTCTCAGGTTCTGTGCTGGGTAACCAGGACTTTTATCAGATTATTCTCATTGCTCATGGTGCCTCTTACATAACATTTGAAATTTGTATATTTGGAAATTTGTCCAGCTTAATTTTATCTTTATAGTAACAAGATTTTATGTAAAGCATATTAATTTACTCTTTTTAATAACTTTAAGCACATATAATGTTTCATTTGATTATGAATTATCTCAGATTATGAAATGTCTAAAATACCAGGTAGTTGCATGAATCTATATAAGCATTAATGTTGATAGTACTGATATAATAGTATGATGAAAAAAATAGTCAATTTTACTGTATGATAATTTAAACAAAATAAAAACAAATCAAAAGTCAAAGGATCAAAATAATAAATCAGGAAATATAAAAAATAGCTTATTTAGCCATTTTAAATTTTATTGTATTAATGGAGATGTTAATAGATCTAAGGAAATGATATTATGAAGTATCCAAAATATGTATTTCATAATCTGAGATATTTTACAGTTCAGTGAAACATTAAAAGTCCCTAAAATTATTAAAAAGGGTAAATTATTATTCTTTGCAGGAAACTTAGTAGTAATAGTGACAAAATTTGAGCTATGTATATTTTCAGGTATCTGTCATGTAAGGCAACAGCCCCCAACCTTTTGGTACCAGGGACCAATTTCATGGAAGACAAATTTTCCATGGACTGGGGGTGGGGGTGGTTTCGGGATTATTCAAATACTTTGCATGTATTGTGCACTTTATTTCCATTATTATTACATCAGCTCCACCTCAGATCATCAAGCATTAGATTCCAGAGGTTAGGGGCCCCTGCTGTAAGGGATACCATGAACACAATTAAAAGAAATACTTGCAAAACATCTGAGAAAGAGTTATTTATTATTAAGATCTTAGATACAACAAAATGGTAATAAAATAATAGCTCATGTGTATTCAGTGTGTATTTTGTAACTCCACTTGTATAGATGTTTAATCCTTATTCCAAACCTGTGAGGTAAGTGTTACTTACATCCACATTTTTCAAAAGAGCAGCTGGAGGCTTAGAAAGATGAAGTGAGTTGACAGAAGTAGCATAGGAGAGGAGTTAGAACTTGGACCTGTGGCTCTGGGTCCAGGATCCCTGTAGGGTTAACACCACCACACTCTACGGCCTTCCTGGAAAGGAAGGAGCCACCCAATTAGAAAATTAATAACAAAGACCAAGGGGCCAAGAAGTGACATGCGGGAGATGCAAATAGGAAAGAGACACACACCCAATGTCAAACTCACTATAAAGAAAATGCACATTTAAACAAAAAGAGGATACAGAAAAAGTCACTTCAGGTATCCAAGGCTGGTGACATTAAGAGGAAATATTTACTTTCATGCACTTTTGATGAAAGTTTAGTATGATCTTTTGTAGCACAGTTAGCCACTGTTTATAAAAATGCACAGTGAACAAGCTCTTTGTCTCAACAAATTCTTAGCAAGGATTCAGGAAGAGAATTTGATATGCATGGACATTAAAGCACCA
The DNA here is from genome assembly GCA_007570785.1 of Antilocapra americana. Classification (NCBI taxonomy): domain Eukaryota; kingdom Metazoa; phylum Chordata; class Mammalia; order Artiodactyla; family Antilocapridae; genus Antilocapra; species Antilocapra americana. The sequence continues at coordinate 30,709,448 of ML663566.1, forward strand.
TTTAAATAGTAAGTATTTCCCCCTGCCACTCTAGAGTGGGGTTCAACACAGGAGAAGTAGCCCAGTGGTGGAAGCAGTGTGAAGGATGGCTTCCAAAGAAAGGAAATGCAGAGGATCCGCTTCACAGCTTTGTGCACCGGGGAGAAATGTGTGGTCTTCCCCACAAAGTCACTAACGTGGCCACAGGCAAGAAGAGAAATCACACGTTCAGGCTTTCAGGAGTTTCCCGGAGTGCATCTGCCTCCCCATCAATGCTTTTTCTCAAGACAAGTGTTTGCCTAGTCTTCAGGGGTGGTAATTACTGATACAGGTCATAACTCTGACCCTGATTTCCAAAGAGAAGTTTTCAATCTGTAGGCATGTTTAGGCACCCACAGTTGATTGTAATTCTAAGTTCTTTCTTTAGATGCTCAGCTTTAGAGTAAGATCTGGCAGAGTTACTGGTGATGTGAAGTCAGAGTGGTGAAATATTGACTTTTCTCTGGAAACATATATCATCTTCACATTATTCAACAGCCTTCTACTGCTGTCCGTGTAGAGAGATGATCTCCAGGTCCTGACATAAATTGGCAGGGTGGAATATTTCTTCTAGTTCACGTGATGTTTGTATTGGTTTCTCCTCTACGCTTAGTTCCTAATAACCCTGCCCGTAGGTAGAGATTGCTGTCTGCAGCCAGGTCTCATTGATGGCCATGTGGTCACACATAAGAGCACATGCTGTTTGTGCCCAAGGCTCTGGTCTCCTAATTTCACCTTCCCCTCACCCGAGCCAGCCAACAAGAAATAACCTGTGTGAGTCAAACGTCTAGAAATTCTTCCCTGAGATAATGCATTTTCCTGAAGGAGGGACAACAGATACTCTTTCATACAAATAAAAATAAAACAAAACTGGAGCTGTCAAGTTCATATAAGCTTTCACAGAAGAAAAATGTTCTTTGAGTCTTAAAATAATGCTATTTTAGGAGGCGTATTGTGGGACCACCAGACAGGTGCAGCTGCGTTACAGCAAAGTCTCTGCTGATCCTAGTAATTTGAGAACTTCCAAATTTAAATCTTATGTGCTGAACTGTGCCTTATAATCACATTGTAGAAAAACAAGGTGATTTTGACAAACCTGTTCTTAATTTGGAAGCCTTCTTCCTCATGTAATATTCCTGTCGAGCCCTTCAGAATGTTGCAGAGCTTTAACAAAGCACAACACAGTGGTGTGGGGGAGTGGTATTCAGTGAGACCTTCAGGGGTGGAGTCTGTGATGCTGTGAATTGTTCATGGGATTTTCTAATAATGAACATGATGTTCATTCTCCAAACTTCAGGTACCACTCAGGAATCCGCCCACTAATTACAGCACGAGGGCCCAGGAGACGGCCGGGTTGTCGGGCTTCATGGTGGATGGAGCTCTCTGCCAGGTACTTGCCCCATTATAAACAAATCGTAATGACAGAAGACAACAGTGTTTTATATTCTGGAGAACTGCAAGGAGATCTGAGGTTGTCAGGTAACATGGTAATTACGTTTAAAGAAACTTGATAATTCAAAAAAATACGTTACTGAGTAATCTGCCGAAACATGTAGTTATTATGTGGCTACATGTCTCTTTCCATTATGTTAGCACCAAATTATGGGTTAGAATTCTTATATCTACCTTTTTCACTCTCTCAACAAAAGATGCCGGAGTTGAAACGCTGGTGGGGTTGGGGAGGAGTTCTTTCCCCTACTAGAGTTGACAAAAGAATGAAAGTTTCGAGCACAATGCAACATATAATTTCTTTCAAGTTTCTTCTTAAGCCAACATCTAAGCTGTATGGGGAGGCCCTCTGGAAGACTATTTTTGTCATTTTGAAGCTGGCATCATGTACTGCTGATGGAAGAAGAAAGCAAGAGCAAATGTCATTCAAAGCACTCTCTGTCGTGGCCGCCTGGGGCTTTGTCGGAATGCCCGTAGGAACAAAATCCTCCGGGTGTCCCCAGCAATTCCCATTAAATGGGGGGCTGGAGTCCCACGGAAGCTTGCACACATTCCAAGTCACCTGAGGCGGGTTTTTAAGTTTATTTTAAAGCATAATCACACAGGTTAAGAGGGTGGATTAGCATTGCATCTGGCAAAGAGGAGTCAAAGGAATAAATAAATCCATTCAACGACACCAGTGCTTGTTCCTGGGAGAAATAATGCAGAAGGGAAGGAAGGCAAGTCAATTCCCTGGTGAGAATTTGTGTTCCATGACAGGCAGGAGGGAGATGTAAGTTGTTAGCACCACTTAGACGCTTGCTGTCATCTGTGGAGCAGTTCTAGAGTATAGCTGTGTTGGGTGTGGTAGGCCACTCAACAGACTTTCTGACTTGGATGGCATGTGACACTAAGCTTATGGGAGAGAAAGGTAAACCGGTAGTAATGTCTAGGTGGGCAGTGAAAAAGCCTAGGAAACGAAACCTACTGGATGAAGGACTTGAGCTGTGGATCAAATGACTTGCCATCAACTTGTGAGGGCATTCTGAGGACACACTGCCATTCAAATAACCTAGTATATAATCAAATACTCATTAATTTAATAATGTATTACTTTACTTTTATCTCTTAATGGTTATTTTGTAAAATTTACATGCTTATTGATCTAAAGTTTTAGGGACCTTGCTAGAGCTTTTGTATTTTTAAAATTTTAGGAACAAGTACTTGACATTGCCTCCTTTTTGAGATGCACTGTTTAAATAATACCCAGAGAGCATTTAATCAAGAGGAGCCCTTAGTGTCAGTCCTCATGCTATTTATACATGAGAATCTGTGACTTCAGTGAATAAATTATTTACTGTTATTTAGTTCGCACAAGCTGAGAGAAGCGGCTGGTAGCATGGGAAATGAATGAAGCATACCACAAGTAGGATGCTAGGTTGAAATAAGAAGAAGGTAAAGTCTGGAATTTGGATTCCAATGGTATATTTCTGTATGGGATTGGAAAGTCAGGTTGTCTGGTTGTTCCTGTGTATGTGTTGTGTACTGTGTATTGTGTCCTGGTGGGGGCAGAGGGCAAAGCAGCATTTTGGGTTTTTAGTTGCCTGTGAACTTAAAAACAATCAGCATGGTGCCATCTCCTTTAAGTCTGGTGAGTCTCTGACTGAACCACAGGGCTGGAGCTCTTGGTCAAGGAAGACCTCATAGCCCTCTTTTCAGCCCTGGTCAGACCTGGAACACAAGGCTCATTTTTGGGCAGCACCATCTCAAAGGGCTGTTTATGATGTAGTGTGAAGGGTTTGGAAGTTACAGACACACTTCATTAAGCAGGGGCTCTTCAGCCTGGATAAGAGAAGGCTCATGGTGGCCTTTCAAGTCTCTGGAGTTCTGTTGTGTTGAAAAGATAGTAGACTGTTCACCTTTGCTCTTGGAAGGCAGGACTGTGAACGACTGTCAAAAGTTACAGAGTGTGACCAACTGGCTTAATGTGAAGTGGACATTTCCAACTTCCACTGCTTGTCAATCAAGCAGATCCGAGTGACTCCTTCTCCAGAAGACAGGTTGGAACTATGGAGTTTTCTTCTTACCTAGAGTCAGGGCTTTGACATTGCCTCTACTTATCCTGGACTGCAAGGAGATCCAACCAGTCCATCCAAAAGGAGATCAGTCCTGGCTATTCATTGGAAGGACTGATGTTGAAGCTGAAGCTCCAATACTTTGGCCACATGATGCTAAGAGCTGACTTATTTGAAAAGACTCTGATGCTGGGAAAGATTGAGGGCAGGATGAGAAGGTGACAACAGAGGATGAGATGGCTGGATGGCATCATTGACTCAATGGCCATGGGTTTGGGTGGACTCTGGGAGTTGGTGATGGACAGGGAGGCCTGGCATGCTGCGGTTCATGGGGTCGCAAAGAGTCAGACATGACTGAGTGACTGAACTGAACAGAACTGAACTACTTAGCATAATAGCTAAAATCTTAAGGTAAATTGGTAAATAATCATTACTACAGTTACAAGTTAAAAAAAATTACTCCTTGCTTCTTCACATGGCTTCAGATCAGTTTGGTTAATTATAATAAAATATATTTCCACATGAATTGGGATAGGTTATGATCCTTTGTTTAAGTTTCCTAATATTTTATTTTTAAGGTGATTATCTAAACACATCTCAGGTGGCTCAGTGAAAAAGAATCCATCTGCAATGCAGGAGATGCAGGAGACACGGGTTTGATCCATGGTCAGGAAGGTCCCCTGAAGAAGGAAATGATAACCCACTCCAGTATTCTTGCCTGAAGAATCCCATGGACAGAGGAGCCTAGTGGGCTACAGTCTATGGGGTAGGAAAGAGTTGAACAGAACTGAGGTCTGAGCACACACAGCACAACCTAAAAACTTAATAAAATAATCTGATGTGAAGCAAAATTTTATTAAAATCCACCATTCTGAATAAATGTGCTGACATTTCTTTGAAGTATTTTTAAAAAGTAGAAAATTTTTATCTGTGAGCTGATGAAAGCTGTTGCCACATTGTTTGCACACACAAGTAGGAGTCAAGGTCACTGCAATGGAATTATCCCCACTTTTTTGCCACATAATCAGATATCTAAAGAAATTTTCTGGAAGAAGGAGAGAAGTGCTATTATTGGAAAGACTGTCATTTACATGAAGTGTGTGAGAAGAGATGCTTTGATATGTTGGTGAGGCAGTAGATACGATGGGATTCTGGTCAGAGTTGGAGGACTTCCTGTGGGGTCATCAGAGGAAGAGATGCTCTGGGTTCCAGGCTGGAGCCTGGAGGAAGTAACTAAGGGTGTTTTTGAACACAGGGACCAAGATAGAAGCCATGTTTCAGAGAGGAGAGCCTGTGCTAACTGAAGAAAGACATATCTGGGGGAGGATGGTTCAAAGTAAGAGGAAGATGAAATACTGGGCAGGGTGGCGTTTGACCTGGCAACTCAGGAAATGGCCTGGTGACTGGAGGAAGCTGCCAGGGCAGGGCTGGTGGGGTGGGGACCATGTCAGCTGGCCCTGGAGTCCTGTGAGATGCTGTACAGGAATTCCAGTCTTCACTCGTATTGTCTCCAGATACTGTCTAGGGTAAACAGCCCCTGAAAGCCCATTGGCTTTCCCTGGTCCTCCTATTCCTTAGCTCCCAAATTCACTCTCCCAAAGTGGGAGTGAGGGGCAAACAGTTCATCTGTGTGGTCCCTTCCTCTCGTGCATCCCTCGGCCTCCTCTCCCCCCATGTCAGCCTCCTCCCCACGCTGACTTCCACGCTTCTGCAGCACGAGCACCACACCTACACCGTCACCTCCTCCCCTGGGCTTCTGGCCTCCTCTTCTGCCCACTTGCCTTCACCTTCATCAAGATTCTGCCCATGCAGAACCCTCCCGTGCTTCCCTGCTGGTTGGGACGGGTGTGCAGAGCCCAGCCGGCAGGTCCTAAAGGCACAGGGAAGTCCTGAAGTTTACTTTCTAAACTGGAAATCATCAGAAACTGATGCCAGTCCCAGATTCCATGCATCAGCCATTACCTATTGCTGACCTCAGATGGTTTCACCCAGCTTGTTGTCTATCACCTCTAGCCTAGACTCCTGCTACTGTGTGTGTGTGTGGGGGGTGAGCTCAGTCATGACTGATTCTTTGTGACTCCATGGAGTGGAGCCTCCAGGTTCCCCTGTCTTCTGCCCATGGGATTCTCTAGGCAAGAATACTGGAGTAGGTTACCATTTCTTCTCCAGGGATCTTCCAGACCCAGGGATCAAATCTGAGTCTCTTACATCTCTTGTGGGTTCTTTACCACTAGCACTATGACTATGGGTTGTCCTATTTCCCAGCTCTGTGCTTTTCACACTTTTCTAAACTTATGCCTATATAGTTCAGAAGGCAGAATGTTGAATTCTCTTCCTTCTTTTCTTTTTAAATCAGTGATATATGATGGTCAAATCCAACCCTTAGAGTATGCCTTAGTTCCAGATAAAAATGTATGACCTTAAAACCTTACAATCCGAGTTACTCTTGGTAAAAGCAGCTGAAACTTCCATTTATAGAACCTATTTAGAGATTTTTCCAGATAATAAGGGTTGAAGAGAAACACCAAGGACTGCCCGAAAATAGCAATGAGGCCTCCCCTCGGACAGCTGCAGCCGAGCTTGGGGGGACTTCACACTGGTCTCAGAACTGAGATGAGACTCTGAAACCCGACCGGCTTGCTAACAATAGTGAACCGTGCTGAGTAATTGCTAAGAGGGACAGGCACACAAAAGAGAAAAAAATTGTAATACACTACATTATTCTTATTATTTGAAGGTACCTATGAGTCATTCGAAAGAAAAGTCACTGGAAGACATACAACTTTGCAAGGGTCAACTCCTATTTGTTAAAAAAAAAAAAAAACAGTAGCAATTCGCTTATTACTGAAAGTACATGCAAATGCAGATATGTTTTTAGAATGGAAGGACTGTTTTTCTCTGAATTAAGATGCTTGGGTGCAATCTACATGAGGTCAGTTATTCCACCTTTGCTGAGTAATTTGGCTCTGACATGGCCTCTGTTCTGCCTTGTTAGGCAGAGTGTGGGAGGTGGTTACTGATGACAGGATGATAACAATCTCTGAGGTCTAATGTAAAGAGATGCCATCCTTGACGTTGTCCTGTGTGCCAGGATCTATCAACCCTCAGGGCCAGCTCTCCAGCCAAGTCCTTTGGTCCATCCTCAGCAAGATGGGCTGGTTAAGCACCCCCCTGAGAGGTGGCCTGCAGCCCTGAGCAGATTTCAAAAAACACACGTGGGCTCCACCCAGTGGAAGAGCTCACGGGGAAGCACCCCTAAGTTGTCTAGGGCTTTGGCGGTGTTGGTCTGGGAATAGAAAATGATATCCAGAGGCACTGCTGTCGAAGTAGAATCCAGAAATGATGTTTCCAGGTCCCCTGGGCCTCTGGATTGAGAGTAGTACAGATGGCAGTTGAATTCATTTGGTTTTCCAAATATGACAGAAGAAAATAAAGGAAAATATTTGTGATTTGGGGCTAGAGAAAGCCTGTTGGAGAAAGAGTTAAAATTCAGAAGACTTCAAGGAAAAGACAGATTTATCAGCATCAAACAAATGCTTACAGCTGGGAAAAACATTATAAATAACACCAAAACTGAAGAAGCATTCTAGAAGAAAATATTTGCAACCAGATTAGACATAATTCATATCCCACATACACACAAAGCTGGTAAAAATCAACAAAAGGAAGATAACTCAATAGAAAAAAGGCAACAAGATATGAACAAGTAACTAATTTATTAAAAATATATATATATAACAAGGCATAAAAACAGTAATGATAAGTGTTGTTGTTGTTTTGTCACTCAGTCATTTATAGCTCTTTGTGACACCATGGACTGTAGCCCCTCTGTCCATGGGCTTTTCCAGGCAAGAATACTGGAGCAGGTTGCCATTCCTTTCTCCAGGGGATCTTCCTGGTCGAGGGATCAAACCCGAGTCTCATGCACTGGCAGGAGGGTTCTTTACCACTGAGCCACCTGTGAAACCCAATTATAGTTACACAGAAGCAAATTAAAACATCATTTTTATGTCCCACATATTCCAAACAAACAAAAAATAAATAAGCTGCAGCAGCCCAGCTTGTCAAGGATGTGAAGAAGCAGCATATAAGACAGTGCTGCTGGGGCTGAATTTGGGTCTGGGTTTTTTGGGAAGGTCATCAGGATGTATTTAACGAAAACAAGCAATGAGCAAATGCTATTATTCAGCATTTTCTGTTCTTGACAGTGACCTGCAAAATGCTTACTCATTTTTAAAATGATAGTATAAAAATAATAGGGCTTCCCTGGTAGCTTAGCCAGTCAAGAATCTGCCTGGAGTGCAGGAGATGTAACATTAGACATAATTTATTTGCATGTCACACAATAACCCAGATGGTGTATTACAAGATATTTCAAAGAAAGTATTCTGGAATCATAAGAATCAAATTGAAAAACAAATTTTAGAAGTTTCTTAGAGAGTAGAATCTCCCATTTGGACAATAACAGCCACGTTTTCAGTAAAACCTCATTGAGAAGCTCTAAAAGCACAGGGTATGTGTGCTGTCTCTCTTACGTTCTAAGCAAGTACAGAAACAAAACCTCACTGTTTACAAGCTCAGAAGAGCCTGTCTCTGTGACTCTGCCTTGTTTTCTGCAATTAGACTGAAGAGTCCTCAGCGAAGGCATGGTTCCTTCTATACGGTCAGAGGAGGAGCCAAGACAGTGGGGTGCAGGGTATAACATTCTTCAAACACCTCAGAAACGTTTGGTAGGGCTATTTAAAGAGTTAATAAATTTTAGTGGACAGATAATAAATGCACTCTGTACAGAAGCCCCAGGGCACCAAGCAGAACAGAGTGAAATGGGCACAGTTCACCTCTCCGCTCTTGGCCACTCTCACCTGGACTCTCAGGGGTGTGTGATGCAAAGTCAGCACACTTGGGGGGCTTCCCTGGTGGCTCAGACGGTAAAGAATTCACCTGCCAATGCAGGAGACCCGGGTTCAACCCCTGGGTTGGGAAGATCCTCTGGAGAAGGGCATGGCAACCACTCCAGGATTTTCGCCTGTAGAATCCCATGGACAGAGGAGCCATGGCAGGCTACAGTCCACGGGGTCACAGAGAGTCGAACATGGCTAAGTGAACAAGCACGCACACAGTATACATCTATTCTTATTGTAGTTGGTGACTCCTTACCTGTGGCTTTATTTTCTTCCCTTCTGAGATCTTCAAGATAATTCTAAGCTAGCTGCCCCTTCCTTTCAAAAGGCTATGGGATATGCTATTTATGGATATACTATTTTTCCTTTCTTTAACAAAGCCTTATTGATAAATATTTGCTTTTTTTTTTCTTCTTCAAATCTTTGAGGTTTAAAAATTTCTGCAGTTTTTTTTTGGGGGGTGTGTTTCGGCTTTTTTTGTTTGTTTGGGGAAAATCTTATATACGATTAATTACAACAGGAGCATAAATTCCTAGAAGCAGAATTGTTAGGTCAAAAAGAATGTGCATTTAGAATTTCAGTAGTGCCATTCGAGTGTGCCTCATAGAGGCTGTGTTTCTCTCCATTGACAAAGAATGGAAGTCTTGATTTTCCTTTGTCTTTGGTAATACTGTGTGTTACCAAATGGTTTGCTAATCTGAGAAAAGCAGTATGTTATAGCTTTGTGTTTCTTTTGATATGAGAGGAGACGATAACCTTTTCATAATTTTGAGCATTTGTACTTCTGTTTTTCTAATCTCTTATGTCCTTTGACCATTTTTCTCTGGGATCTTGCTTTAAAAAATGTCAGAAACTTTTCTTAAAAGAAAAAACCCACCTTTGTCTCAGAAGTGTTTTTGTAAAGTTACATTTCATTAACAGTGTTCAGTGCTATATATATATTTTAAAAAATCTTAACGAATTAGAAGTTATCCTTGTATTTTTTCTTGTTTTTTGCTTTTTATAATATTTCTTGAAATTGACTGGGTGGATATTGAAGTACAGTTGATTTACAATATTTGTTGTCATTTGGTCACATAGTCACATCTGACTCTTTGCAACTCTATGGACAGTAGCCCGCCAGGCTCCTCTGTCCATGAGATTCTCCAGGCAAGAATACTGGAGTGGGTTGCCATGCCCTCCACCAGGGGATCTTCCCAACCCAGGGATCGAACCTGCTTATCTTATGTCTCCTATATTGGCAGGTAAATTCTTTACCACTAGTGCCACCTGGGAAGCCCCAGGAGTTCTTTTGCTGTCATGAAAAAAATTCATATTTTACTTAAATAGACTGAACTAGTAAACATAAGGGACTGTGCAAGACTTTTCTGTCTCTTGTATCATTGTAAAATTCTGTGAGGTAGACATTACTTTCTAGATGGGAGAAGTGGGTCTCATAAAGTGTCACCCTATTTCCCAAACTCTGATAACCAGGTGATGTTGGAGGAGATGTTTCAGGGGCTCAGACCACATCGAGGCAAAGCTGCACCTGAGCAGCCCCTTCCGTCCCTCTGACCCACCTCACACCACTCTCCTGGTTCCCGGCATGATGGCTGCATTTCTGTTTCTCTGATGCTTCTTCCTTCTGGTTCCTCAGGGCACAGGTGTGCATGTAGGATGAGAACCAGGAACAGGGTTTCAAGGCTTGTTCCGACCAACCGACCTGCGAGAATGTTCTTCTTGAGTAGGGCCCGAATGAGACAAGGTGAGGGAGAAAACACAGGTATATGTATTCAACATTTGGGCCTTCTGTCCAGTGTGAGCTTTTATCTCAGTCTTGACTTGTAAAAACATAGCATTAAAATATGATGTATCTGATTCCTGAGTTTACTGGCTCTACTTAAATCTGGACTGCAGGTCAATGGTCCACTCGCCTCACCCTGAGATTCTGCAGAAATGCATGCAGCAGGGAGACAATAAAGAAAACCTCTGCTCAGAAAGTCAACTCCTTGGTCAGAAGCCACCAGAGACAAGGAGAGATAAATCCCAATTCTGCTGAGACTGCCAAGGGTCATGGACAGGGAGCAGCAAGGTGAAGCTCTAATGTTCACGCTTTTTCAAAATAATCACATCTTTGCTTCTCTGTGACTTTTGAACAAGTCGTATATTTGTTGCCACTTCTGTGCTTGTCAATGAGAAAACAATACATATTTTGAAGTAGAACATTCATTACCCATTCAAATTCAAATTCTTGTGAAACATGGGGTTTATTTTTTTTAATTAAAATCAGTATCTTTATTTATAAAGACATTATCCCTTTAACCAGTGTTTTCTGGTTGCCTCATTACTTTTCAGAATCACATCTTGGCTTCTCTGAATCTTTTTGTTTTAGAAATACCTGGAATTTATCAAACACGTTTTTCTTGTTAGCTGTGTGAAGTTGAAGGAATAAATAGGATTGTTTCTATTCACTCTGCTTAGGTAGTTTTCGGAGATTTCTCACTGTGTATTTTTATAACTTTTCACAGTGGGTTCAGCTGGTGATATGATCACCAGGTTCAGAGGTTTCAAATAATTCTGTTTCCATTGCATATCACACCCAGCATTACACCAGATACCTGCTATCACAATTACATCTGAGCGGAGGGATTTCTTGAGGCATAAGTCTCTGTAGATGGAGTTGTCTTACCCCAGAGAATTTCTGTAAGTAATTACTACACAGGTGTATCCCTAGTAAAGAAAGTGAAGGCTGTTCAGTTGGTTCAACTCTTTGCTACCCCATGAATGGTAGCCCACCAGGTTCCTCTGTCCATGGGATTTCCCAGGCAAGAATATTGGAGTGGAGAGAAGATCCCTTCTCTAGGGGATCTTCCTGATCAAGGGGTTGAATCTGGGTCTCCTGCATTTGCAGGCAGATTCTTTACTATCTGAGCCACCAGGGAAGCCCCTAGTAAAGAAGTTGTTCACTTAATCAGACCAACTTCCCCTCACCCCATCAATCGATGATCCTCTCACGTCTACACTGGCCTCTTCTGCCTAAGAATTCAGAGAACTTCCAGTGTCCTTAAATATTCTTGTGGTCTCCGGGGCCATGACTGGGGAAAAGTGGAGGAGACAGAGTCTTGTTGGATATGCTTGTGTTCTTTTTCCTGCAACAGCGTGAGGTGTCCACCCATAATTTCCTGCTTGTCCCGCAACTGTTCCACATTTAATTCAGGTAAGTCCCATTTGGAAACAGGCAGAGCAGTGACTCTGGACTGTCTTCACATTCGAGAGGAACAAACATCTGTCTTTGATCATGCTCCTGATTACGTCCTCAAAAGCAAAGATAAAACAAGGTGAAGAGGTGATATATTGAAAGCAGAACTGAGGTTTTGGATGGAGGAAGAGAAGAGGACAGAAACAATTAAGCAAAAATCCACACCGTGGACCTGAGGTGTACCCAGGTCTCCTTCTCCTGACTCGGCCAAGAAACTTTACAGAGTCTGTCTCCGTTCATCACCGCCCTGGCAGAAACATTTACACATTGATGAATCACAGCCATTAAAGCAGAGGCAAGACTTAGAATGTCCACCGTATTGAACACAAGAGCTAAAGAGCACTGCGAATTTTAACTTGTTGGAAATTGTTTGAACTCAGGAACACAGTTTTGAGGAAAAGTGGATCCATTTGCCATTTGAGGTCCATAGAGTCAAAGGTATGTTTTTCCCAGTAGTCATGTACAGATGTGAGAGTTGGATTGTAAAGAAAACCAAAGAATTTATGCTTTTGAACTGTGGTGTTGGAGAAGACCCTTGAGAGTCCCTTGGACAGCAAGGAGATCAAACCAGTCCATTCTAAAGGAAATCAACCCTGAACATTCATTGGAAGGACTGATGCTGAAGCTGTAACTCCATTACTTTGGCCACCTGATGCTAAGAGCTGACTCATTGGAAAAGGGTGCACTCATCACCCCGGGGGAGCGGGTCTATTAGAGCAGCCGCACCTGGGACACTGTGCGGAAGGACAGGGCCCTGTGGCTCCCCCACCAGCCTGGTCTGCTCTGTGGTTATTAACCTAAGGAATGTCTAAACCTAGAGTTGTCAAAAAGAAGAAGGCTGTTTTTGTTGGAATGTCTGGGATTTTATTCACTTTCCCCAAGATTCCCATTTCAGAAGCTTTAAACTATATGAGTATTTTTTAAACAATAAAATTTTGAGTTTTTCAATGCAGTTGTAAGACGTAGAATACCCCCGAGAAGTCTAGATTTGGTTCACCCACAAAATAATCCAAGCCAAGTACCTTGAACTTAACCTGAACTCCTCCCCACCTCCCACCACCATCGCAACATTTTCCACTCCTAACATCACTACTTTAGAACTTAGGTCTCTGGCAACTGTGTCATCCATGATTAGTAAAACAGTGACACAATGACATCATGTCTATAAAATAATCACAAAAAATGCTAACTATTAATGGCTAAGTCTCAGAATGGAATTCAAGCAATGTCAGTAGTGGCTAGGTTCGCTTTCTATATACTCATCTTGTGAAATTTAATAGATTTGATTCCTACCTTCTCCTCCTGCCTAATTTCTTCCCTTCTTCCAGTTCTCCAGTGTCCCACCCCCACTCTGTCCCAAGAAGCTTGTAGTAAGTAGGCCCGTGAAGCTTCAAAACCACCAGGTCTGCCCTCTCGGGTCACTGTTGGGAGCTTTTGTTCATCTCCAGCAAGAAGCCCAGCTTTTCTGTGGATCCAGGTCCTATGTGAACTTCCAGACACTCCATGGTTCATGAGCCATGGGAGAGACACGGAAATGTGAAAGTGCACACTTCGTCCAGATGGAGGCAAGTAAAAATCTGTCTTGCCTACTTGGATGGTGGAAGCCAGGAGTGCAGATCACAAAAGTCATGGAATGTTAGCCGCTTACAAAGCAGTGGAGTGCTAGGACTGGAATTCAGTCCAACACCTCCACTGAGTGTCGCCAACATTTTACAAACACAGTAGGCTTTTAAGCCTAAGCCAGAGTGAGTTGTGAAGGAAATGCCATCATGGGAGAAACTTCCAAAATGCCCTGCACCATCGCTTAACTTTCTGACTCCCTGAAACTCCCTACTGTTGCTAGGTCAGCTGTGAATCTTAAAGTCTATATTTTTGGAAGAAATACATGTGCATTTATTTATCCAGTAAATATTAAGAACATGTTCTCCCATGTTAGACGTGAGGGTTTCCTTTCCTTTTTTCCCATTTTAAGCCATGGTCCAGCATTCATGCTCCGGTCCAGCGATTTCTACAGTGTGACAAGGAGCCCAGTTGCTGTACGAATATGTTTACACACTGCAGGATCTGTCGTGGACATTTCCTGGCTCACTTGAGTTCACTACGACTCACTTTCTTGTTTGACTATAAATCCCCAAAGGACAGAAGTTTTGATGCTCCAGGTGGGCTCCTAACCACTGGCACCACCTGGGAAGCCCGTCGAGTCTGGGTACCAATGCCTAAAGCAGCCTGCCGGTTACTCCACTGCTGGTGACACTCTGGACAGCCATGCGAGCCTCAATCCTGACTCCTGCTACAAGACTTCTCGAGCCTGGGGCTGGCAGGTTTGAGGCCCAGATGAAGCACGTAGAAAGGACCCAAACGGGGCAGCCCTTGTAACAAGCCCTCTCTGTCCGGCATCGGAAACTATACATGAACTCTGCAGGTGACCTTTCCCCTTCCTCTGCCTCCGCGTAATCAGATCATGTGACCTCTGGGAGCCTGGTGCTGGGATGTTCATGAGGACATGAAAGCAGAAAAACACACCCTTTTTAGGGGGGAATCCATGCCTTTGGAGGCATACTAAAATCCTCTTGAATGTTGTTGTCTTTTTCTCATTGAAAATATCAAGTCTGTTTTCTATATAAACAGGCATTTTCTTTTATCTTGCTGCTATTGTTTTACATTCCAACCTTATGGCTTAAATATTTTATTTGTCTCAAAATCATTTTTTTTAACATGGCCTGATTATTTGAAACAATCTCGCTTATGTTGGAAAAGAATTGTAAGTGACCTCTCTTTCAACTGAAGAGGAAAACAAACATACAAATAGATTTTTTTTTCCCTGGATGATTTGCAGGGGTTAGTCATACATATTTCCTCTGGGTTGAGCATAACCTGAAGTTGAAAGAAAAGCATGACAATGGCTTTCTGAGTATCTGTCCCATATGGTGTTGGCAGGGAGACTCTGGCTGAGGCCACTAACTGGAGGAGAAAAAAAAGATTTCAGTGTTCAGTGATTGGAACAGTAGTGTATTCATTTTACATCTTTTTAAAAAAAATTATAGCTAATTTATGATGTTGAGTTAGTTTCAAGTGTACAGCAAAGTGACTCAGTTACATGCATATATGTGTGTGTGTGTGTGTGTGTGTTTATATATATATACACTTTTCTCAGACTCTTTTCCACTGTAGCTTATTTGAATATATTGTGTTCATTTTATGTCTTCCATAAAGGTAAGTCAGAGATCAGAGTGTCAGAAGGAGGATGGACAGAAGACCTACACGTTGGGCTCATTGATTCCTGGCAAAATCACAGGGCAGAAGACAACTGTCTTTGTTGTCGCTGGGGTCCTAAACCTCTCATTGTGCCTCGTCCTGCTTCTTGCCCTCCCAGCCCTCGCTGAGTCCTGTTCTGTAAGGACGCCCTCTTGTATCTCCAGCAACAGTGGAGGCTGGCAGACGTTTTCTGTCAATGCCGAGCTAGAGAGCGCTGCTGTGTAGTCCCTTCCTGCCCCCATGTGTGACTGGAGTGTCTTACTGTAGAAATGACAACTTCCCCAAGGCAGTGCCTTGCTGTGAGCCCACTTCTGCTCTCAGTTGGTTTCTGAGGTTATGGACGGATGTCAGAGGAAAAGCACTGATGAAAGTGGGAGAATTTGGTTTCTCTGGAGGTCTTCCCCCACCCCCACCCTGGCCCAGACATACAACACACAGCCGAGGGCCGTGTTGCTGTCCCTCTTCTATTTCTGACCCAGGGGCCCGACAGACTCCATTCTGGCTGCAGGATTCTCCTGGTTTCTGACAATAGCTCCCTGTGCCATTCATTTTGTTGGGGTTATTGGGAATTTCTTGTTGATTCTGAAATGAATTTGATTGTTGCCCCTTATTTTTAGCCAGTGGTGTTAGAAATGTGTACTTACTAAGTGTCTTTCCAGCTACATTTATAGTATTATCCTGGGTCCTCTTTTCTGCTCACATCGTGCCCTTCTGCACTAAGCAGCCCAGACCTGGGAACAGAGCGATGCTGTGAACTTGGGTACCCTCACTGCCCTCAGGCACTGGTAGGATGTTACCTGTAGAGTTACCACTGTGGTTTCCTCACTAGTGAGGTGGTTCCCAAATACAAGTGGAATAATAACAATGCATTTTGGATGAAGAATTAACTCTTGAAGTGTTTATTAAGATTTTGCCATAGAGATGTCATTTATCTCAATATTTGGGAAAGTTAGGGCTTCCCTGGTAGCTCAGTGGTAAAGGATCCGCCTGCAATGCAGGAGACTTGGGTTCAGTCCCTGCATTGAGAAGATCCTGTGGAGAAGAGAATGGCAACCCTCTCCAGTATTCTTGCCTGGAAAATCCGGAGCCTGGTGGGCTACAGTCCGTGGGGTTGCAAAGAGCTGGGCTTGACTGAGAGACTAACACTTTCACTATCGCTTCAGTTGGAGGAGTTACAACCACTGGATGTATTTGAAAAGCGATTTTGTCCTCTAAATGCGATGTGCTTGAATAAGGCCACAGTGACCTTCTCCACCAAGTCTGAATTGACCGTCCTTGCAGAGTAAGGAGGCTGGGTCATGTGGAAACCTGGGCCTACTGGGACTGGATCCTCTCTCTTGAAAAACTCTACCGAGTGTTTAGCACAACTCAGAGATTCCTGCCAAACATGGCTGTGACGACCCTAAAGATAGGACTTCCCCTGGTGGTATAGTGGCTAAGAATTCCATGCTCCCAATGCAAGGGGCCTGGGTTCAATCCCTAGTCAGGGAGCTAGATCCCCCATACCACAACTAAGAACTGATACAGGCTAAATAAATAGATGAATATTTTTGAAAAAGACCCTAAAGGTGAAGAATCAAGGCCTGAAATAATAAGATTTAGCTATGCTCACAAGTTAGTGTCAGAGACTGGCCTACTCCCCTGGCACCCCGGGTATAGCTCCCCTTCTTCTTCCCTGTTTCCCTGTGTCTACACTTGACTTGCCCATCCCTGGTGGAACCCACTCAGCAAATGCCCTACAAATGTGTCCCTGCAGGGCCCAGCAAGGGGCCTTGGACGTAACTATCACTCAGACAGCATTTGCTGAGGAGATCCATTGGCCCTGAGTGTTTCCTGACCTCCAGCATCTCTCACACCCTTAGCTGGCTCATGTACTTGTGTCTAGGCAAGGCCTCGTGTATCCTGACTACCCCCCACCATCTTCTCCACAATAGAAACTGTTGAGGTCAATTATGTGTCACTTAGGTGTTTTAATCTTTGCACAGAAATGTTATGTTTTTCTCGCTATCCTGGAAGAATTTCACAAGAATTTCAGAGATTGACTAAATGGTTGCAGTATTTCTGCATTTCTGCCAAACTGCACTTAATAATAACAACAGAGATAAATAGCGTTAGCCTGAAAGTCACGCAGGAGCGGGTTCAGGTGAGAACAAAGCACTGTGTGTGCAGATCGGCCACCTGGTGTGGGTCTCACAGCCCCGCTCTGCTGCCAGCACCAGTGACCCAGAGAAAGGCTTGGGGAAGGCTTCTGCACATTGATTTGTCTGGGGATTTTGTTAATACGTTGTCTGTGATGTGGTCTTTGTTATATCAGTTCAGTTCAGTCACTCAGTCATTTCCTACTCTTTGCGACCCCATGGACTGCAGCATGCTTGTCCTCCCTGTCCTTCACTATTTCTCAGAGCTTGCTCAAACTCATGTCTATCGGTGATGCCATCCAAGCATCGCATCCTCTGTCATCCCCTTCTCCTCCCATCTTCTATCTTTCCCAGCATCAGAGTCTTTTCCAATGAGTCTTTGTTACAAGGAGAGATGTAAAACACAGCTCATTTTCAAAACCACTGGTAGTGACTGACAGTACATACTTCAGTGGTGCCCAGTGATCTGAGCATACCATGTCATCCTATACTTGCTCACTTTTCACTGAACAACTTGCCACGTAAGGAGGACGTGTTTGGACTCACTTGACCTTACTGCACAACCCTAGGTTCATGAGGAATGTCTCGGAAGGCTGGTGGAGAACAGTGGTGTGTCTAGGACAATTGACTGTGTTTCATCTCTTGACGTAGCTCTTACCCTAGCTGATGGCCCAAGTGCTTCCTCTTGTGATGAAATATTCAACAGAGCAGCATTCACAGCTCACACTGAGGCCTTTCTGCTTCATTCAACTGGTTGTAATGGTTTCTCTGGTTGTAAGGGGATTTGTGTGTAATTTAGGTTGTAAGTGAGAACTATAAAGATTTCTGGTTTCATAAAAGTGGAGTTGAGAGTTGGGCTTTTATTTCATCAGAAAATGGAAAGAAATCCACTGGTTTCTTTAATATATATTTTCTAATTTGAGCATGAATTGCATACCAGTTCAGTTCAGTTCAGTCGTGTCTGACTTTTTGCGACCCCATGAATTGCAGCACGCCAGGCCTCTCTGTCCGTCACCAACTCCCGGAGTCTACCAAACCCATGTCCATCGAGTTGGTGATGCCATCCAGCCATCTCATCCTCTGTTGTCCCCTCCTCTTTCCCCCAATCCTTCCCAGCAGCATTGTCTTGATTACAACTGATCTGTTTAGGAAAGCTGTCTTTGATGTCCTGTCTTTGTCCCCACCGCACTCTAGTCGTTCCACAATCTGCTGGGGGCTGTGTTCTTTCCTTTTCACTCTATCAACACAGTCCTAAAGGTTAATGATCTTGATCTTACCTAACTTAGTGGGATATTTTCTGATCTTCCTCTTATTTGACCTCTCAGCAATGTTATACTTGACCAGCCTTCAAATCTTGAGAAATGTTGCCATACCTCCTTGTGACTGTACTGTCTGATGGTCTTCCACCTCTCCGATCACTCCTCAGTCTTCTTTACTTCCTTGTTCTCTTCTTTTGGTCGCCGGAAGTTAGAATTCCTCATGGTTCAGTTCCAGGCATCCTTTACTTCTTCATATGTACAGTTTGGGGCCTAATATACCCAGACTTGTTTCTCAAGTTTTAATATCTAGTCTTGACCTCTGTTTATCCTAAAGGAAATCAACCTTGAATATTCACTGGAAAGACTGATGCTGAAGCTGAAGCTCCAATACTTTGGCAACTGATGTGAAGGGCCAATTCATTGGAAAAGACCCTGATTCTAGAAATGATTGAGGGAAAGAGGAGAAGGGGGCAACAGAGGATGAGATTATTGGATGGCATCAGTGATTCAGTGGCCGTGAACCTGAGCAAATGCAGAGAGATAGTGAAGAACAGGGAAGCCTGGTGTGCTGCAGTCCACAGGGGTCACAGAGTCGGACATAACTTAGTGACTGATCAACCACAAAAGACAACAACTTGACCTCAGTGGAAGATAGATGTCAGTGAAGTCAAGGAGTGAAGAAAGCTCTTGAAAGAGTGTGTAGATTGGTCGTCTCCAAAGGCAGTTCCCAAAGATGTGCTAGAAATGTGTGGGGAGCAGGTGAGGACTGGAGGTCTGTGCAGGATGCCAAGAAGTGAAGACATGATGGAATTAACCGAAGAAAAGAAATGGGAGCCCTCATGGGTCTGAACCTGACAGTCTGTCTGAGATTGTGGCATGGATGCAGAGTTGTGTCCAGATGACTCGGGCTCATTTGCTTTGGGATTGATGGGGATCCTCGGACCTGCAGTCCAGCTCCCTGGTCATGGGGTAGAAGAGCAGCAGTACCTTCAGTAAGAAAGCAGAGTCTGTGTGGTGCTGAGCCAGTGGGTACAGAAGTACCCGTGAGGTGAGAAGTCGGATGGGCGCACTAGTCCAGCCAGGAGAGAGGGATTCGGGAAAGCAGGGCTGGGAGAGCTGAGGAAAGGTGAGGCCAGAGGAGAGAAAATCGGGGAGTAGGGGTTCAGTCCATAGGGAATGTGACTCAAGTTTGGTGGAGAAAGTGGATGATCGCGAACAAGCTTTCATTTATGTGAAATGATCCTCTTTTGATGGATGGGTACACTTTCTCAACTGCATCCATATTTCACAATATGACTTAGAATCTTGACACAACAATTTCTGCAGCCATCTGCATTCCTCACATGTGTCGAGATTGTTTAGACCAGTCTTTTTGATGCAAAAATTTCCAGTTGTTCCTATTTTCAAATTAAATAAAAAATCTTCTGCCGCCCCAGCCCCACCCTTAAAATTCCAGGGGAAAATCTTTACTGTAGACCTTGATCTGGTTTCCTGTCAGACAGAAGAAGGAAGGTAATAGGGTGTGGTTTGGGAAACACATCTTGCTTTTCAATTAACTTCATGCTATTTAAGTTATAACATTGAAAAGAGAGAGTTTATTGGGTCATTGTGCATGTTGCATGTTGCTGGTAATTTCTGTCTGTACACTCACTTTTCAAAGAATAAAGAAAGACAATAATAATCTTAAGGCATCAGGAAAAAAATACAATTTGTTTTGACTCTTCCCTTGTGACTTATAATATATACCACACAGGGTCACAGAGTGGAAAAAAATCTCAATTTCCAAATCTCACAATAATTTGAAGATAAATTCTCTTATTACTAGGTAAGCTTGAAGCACACTTACTCCTGTGGGCTTAAGATCAGCTGAATGGATTCTAGAATAGTTTAAAATTGAGATCATGTCTACAGCCCAAGGCATCACATACTACTGTCAGGGGTTTCATGCTAAAAGCAAAGAGAATATTACCAGGCCTCATTTTTTTTTTTTTTTTTTATCATGGCAGCCAGCTAGGAATTCCCTGGCCTCTTCTTGGCTTGCTCATTTTTCCCAATGTATTGCATTTTCATCCTGTAAAAACGTGTCTCATTGAAGCCCCATTCTAGGTACAATTTCCTCGTTCTCAAAACTGATGATGAGCTAAACACCACCCTGTTGGAAAGATCCCCATCAAAGGGAGGAGCTCTTCTCTTTGAACAGGACTAGAGTGAAGTTTGAGGTATGAACTTTCAATTGTTACCTAATTTAAATAGCTTTTGACACACATCGAGCAAGTGTTTTTGAACTGTGAAAAAAGCATTCCTGAAAGAAAGTGCCAGGTTGGCTAATTTTTGCTGATATAATAAAAAGACAAGACTGGAAACTTAACATTTAAGACATCATCAAAAGTCATGAGCATTTAAACATTTCTCACTCTAAAAGTTGCAAAGCCAAAATATTCTTTCCAATTAAAACAGTAATTAATAACAGCTTAATTTATTATTTATCCATTAGACCCTGCCAAATGGCAAATTGGGAGGAAAACAGAAATAGTATTCATGTAAACCATTTGAAAAAGCCAAGTAATGCATTTTTTGTCCCCTTTGCATCAAGATTTTATAATCAATGTCCTTTATCTCTAGTTGACTTGCTCAGATCCAGACTCCAAGCCCAAAGATCTAAGTTTATTGACCATTAATTAGTCCAGCTGCAGTGTTCCAAGATTTCCTAGCTGACCTAGACCGTGAACACCAGATATTAGCCATGAACTGAAAAATTTAGCTTAATTGGTCATTAATATTAGTCATGGGTGTTTGAGTGCATCACTCAATGGGCCTCAGTGCTTCCTCTGCTGTACCTGACCTACAGGTGAAGTTAACCTTAACCTGTCCTTTGCTTCTCTCCATCTGTTCAGCTGTAAGTGGCTGAATACTCAGATGAATTCATGATCTCAGGAGTCATTGCCTCCTGCTGCTCCATTAAAGAAACCCCAGCTTCCCCTGAACTTGACACTTTCATGCTGTCTTTGCAGTGAAAGTTCCCTGGCTGCTTGAAGCTTGGGGGAGGGATCAGTCCCACTTGATCTCCTCAATGTCATTTCCAAAGAATCGTCCTTGCACCTTCATGAAGAATCACTTTCTTCCCACGTTAACATGATCTAGCATTCCCAAGTTTAACCCTCCTTTTTGTTGCAACTCAGTCACCTATGTTCTGACATCCTGCTACAATTACTGAAGACCCTGTACTTAGGTCACACTCATCCTCTACGGCCCACTTTGAGCCCTCAGACTGGCTAGTTTTGACAGTCACACTGCCCAAGGAACCAGCACCTCGGTGTCCAGTTCCTTAGAAACCACCAGGACCATTGGCCTTCACCTTGGCCTGCTTTCAGTCCTCTTCACTCTAGGATTCTGGGCCAGAAAATCTAAATTTCTTTGTGACTGCTTCCTGTCCTCCCGCCTCACATTCTGGTGTTCACTGGACTTGCTCAGTGTCCTCCAGGCTCTTTATCCTTCGATGATCCTTCTCTATCCACCTGTCATACACACCTGGGTTCCCTCATTTTCTTCCCTCTCCACTCAGTTCAGCGGACAACTGGGAGCCTTCTCATTGTCTTCTCCTGCATTCTTGTTATGTCCTGGTAGTCCCCTAACACCATTCATCGGGGAAACGGAGACTTTCTGATATGAGCTGTGCCCCGTTTTCCCTCTTCCCCTCCTGGGGCATGAAAACCGTCCCTGCCCTTATCTTGTTAACCTCTTCTCTGCTTTAGAACAGGACCTCTCCTGTGTTCATGGCCTCATTCACTTCTGCTTCTTCTAGGATCTTGTCCATCAGCAAGGCATCTTCTCTATTATATGGTTAGTCTTTCCTTTTTACACTGACTCTTCTCTCTCTGTCCCTATTATTATTATTATTTTTTTTTTGCTTCTTTTTCAGTTTTTGGTCATGCTGTGTGGCATGCACGATCTTAGTTCCCTGACCAGGGGTCAATCCCAGACCCCCTGCACTGGGAGCTCAGAGACTTCACCACTGGACTGCCAGGGAAGCCCCAGTCTCTCTTCCTGCTTTCAATGAACAATGCCACTGTTTTAGAGTCACTTAAGTTCAAAATCGGAAGCATTCTGTGTGTTTTCATCTTTTATGGCCGTATCAACCTTGTAATAATCCTAGTGTTAATATTCAGTTATACAGTGACTACTATCTATTGGCACTAAGTGCTTTGCACATGTGTTTTTAGTTCAATTTCACAGCAGCTCTAAGAATTTGGTATTGCTCTTGTCCTTTTGCATGCAAAGACACTGAAGCACAAGAAGGTAAGTGGCAGCCTGTGTGCACTCTTGATAAGTGGTGAATCAGAGATACAACATCAGATGCTGGGTATATCTCCTGATTATGTCACGGTTGTTCCTGCAATAATACTATTGCCTTATTTCAGGCCCTTGAAGATTTTTGTATCAGTAGCAAAGTTCCCTGGAATAGCCTTGCTGGTTCCTGTCTTGTACCCCTGGTAACTTTGTGCTGATAGATAAGTCGATCTATCATAGACTCTAAAGTAACTCCACCATTCCAAGCTATGAGTGCTTGGAGTAGAAATGATGATTGTTTTGGTTGGATCAATCTTGTAATGTTTTTTCTTTTTAAATTTGCATTAATAATTTATAAATGTTTTGACTGGGCTGATTTGCTTATAGAAAGGCTATAATAAAGTGGTTAACTTTGGATTGATACTTTCAAATCCTGACTCCAACAATTACCGGGTGCTGGATTTGGCACAGGTTACTACACCTCTCTCTGTGTTAATTCCTCACTTTTAACATGGGAATCATAACCATCCCCACATATAATTCTGTATTTGTGTATGCATATCATAGGGTGGTTCTTAGAAATAAATTAAATTATTTAACATATGTAGAGTGTTTTTTTAAAGGCGTCTTCCATGGATCAGTACTAAAGAGGCCTCCTGCAATGCAGGAGATGTGGGTTTGACCCTTGAGTGGAGAAGATCCCCTGGAGATGGAAGCAGCAACCCCCTCCATTATTCTTGCCTGGGAAATCCCATGGACAGAGGAGCCTGGCCTGCTGCAGTCAATGGGGTCACAAAGAGTCAGACAAAAGTCAGCCACTGAACAACAATAGAATATTTAATATTTTTAAGGGCACCTGGTATGGAGTAAATTGCTATCTCTGTGTTAGTCTTTTTTATCCACATGTGCAAGCTGTGCAAGCTGGCTGGAGATCAGGCCTAGAATTCAAAATGGTCTTGATAAGCCATCTGCTTTTCATCTGCAGACAGTGATTGTCTTCCTGCTGGGATCACTGTGATGCAGCTGTGATGAGCCACACGGCATTGCTGTGTGGATTCTGCTCTTCGGGGACTGAGTTGTGTTGAAGCCTGTCTTCCAGGATTTGAAGTTGCCCTCCTTGACTTGAAAGCAGAAACAAAGGTCATTGCCAAAGTTGCTCCATATAGACATGGATCCTCTCCCAAACAAGTGTAGAGTTTCTCTTAGAAAAGCATAAGGGTTCTAATCCACATGACATCATTTTCAAGATACAGTGTTAGCCACACAACAAGCCAGGAAATCAGTCTTGCAGGCACCACAACTCCCCAGGAAACATCTGTAGGACCTTCTGCCATGAAGAAGAATGAAGTAGGCCTGGGGGACCTGGAGCTTGTGGGGGGCTCCATCTGGAAGCAGTGATGGAGGTAGCCTGCTGACTTGGGAGGGGGAACTTTCTCCAGGTTTTTGAAGACATAGAAGGGACATGAAAGGTGGTTTGGACAATGGTTCGTGTTGATTCGTCCTTCATAACTACTGGGAATAGTTATCTTTCAAAATCCATCTCTTGACCTAATGCCTATTCCACCTTTTGTGAGCTCTAAAAGACCTAGGCTCACCTGTTGGTCATGCACTTTTGAACAGAATTTGATTTCAATTGTTCCAGTCCAACAGTTTATCTTCTAAGTTAAAACTGGACACATTTGGCAGTCAGGCATAGGAAGCAATGCTGGATTTTGAAGTCTAGGATGAAGAAAGAAGACTAAAGATGGATTCAACCTGATCTTGGAAATAAACGAGTAGTTTAGAAGAAGAGGTGGGGGCCTGGGAACCAAAAGAGACAGCCTGACAGCAGACAGAAAACGATTTAACACCCAGACGGGGAAGAAAACTGAGATCTTCAGTGACGGCCAAAAGATACAACCCACACGAATGACTTCGAAATGAGAGCTGAGGGCAGGCCGTGTTACGGAGACTTTCCCATGACAAGATGTAAGCTAATCTACTTTGCTAAAAACAAACACATTTCACCCCGAGAGTATATTAAGTGCTCTGAAAAGGGTCTGGGATTTAATCTGCAAGACACATTTCATCAGATATTTAGAATTTTCACTGTAGAGTTCCTGGCCTAGAGTGTTCTGTATTTTCTGATTCCTGAGAGGTAATCAGAACCATACTCACTCAGGGAGCAAGTTGCAGGCCAACGTTTTCCTAACCCTGGTATTGCCCAATATGGAAACTCTCATGTATCAATTTTTCCTAAATTATGGTTTCAAAGCATTTAACAACAAATTACCCATACCCATACTATTTTTATTAAAGAAAAAAAAAGCAATGATCTAAACAAGCTAGAAGCCACTTTATTGGTTGCCCTTTCTGAACTGGAAGTGTTAACAATTGCACCTGTTTTCTTGTGACGATGTTTTGGTATTTTCAACTTTAAGAGTTTGAAGACTACTTAATTGTTCAGCAGGTCTTTTCTAAACACTGACTGTATGTGTCCTGTAAGATGGTAGCAGCGCCTTGTTTAATCTTCTTGTAGATCAAAACAGATACCAAGAAAACAAATTGTACGATGACAATTTTACATTTAGCCAGGTAAGAGAAAATGTATTTTTCTCTGCGCTCCCTCATCAGAGAATACATAGTAATTAGGCTGAGTTAATTGTGAACCTATCATGGGGGTACTTGACTTGTACTGATTCAGACCCTAAAAATATTTTGAGGAAGTACGTCAGATTATCTGATAGGCCTGTGGCTAGAAGATGATAAATATTGGGGATAGGAGATTAGTGGAAAAATGAACTCATGTTAATTTGAATGGAATTTAAAGTGAAATAAGACACATGCCCTTAAAATGGAAAAACATAGGACTTTCCACATTGTGCTTGATTTGAAAGACCTGTTGCAGAAGTGTTCCCAATAGAATGTGGAATTCTGGAAGCTACATGTTTTCCTCATTTTTAATTCATTCCTCTATATCAAATGTTATTATTTCTAGAAATCTTTTCTACTGACTCTTTGCTCTGGGTTCATCTCTTCCCTCTCCATTCCTCCTCCTACTGTCAACTTCAAGCCTTCAAACTAGATAAGTGCAGTTGCTTTCAGCTGCTCTGTCCTCTTCAAGTTGTAAGAAGAGACCTATGTAGAATATTATATGAACACATTATTTTCTTGTTGGGTTTCTAGAACATAATGATTAGCTCTAAGCTGGACCAAAAAACTCAAGCTAAGACTGAAATATAAGGAAAAGGACAATGGATATTTAAGAAGTTGAGGATGGGAGGATCAACATAGTGAAGGTTAGTGTCCCGCTCCATCTGACAGGCAGTGGCCATCCATCAGAGAAGAAAGGTGAAGAATTGCCCTGCATCAGCCCTGGGGTCTGTGGGGGCTGTGCTCAATTGCTCAGTCATGTCTGACTCTTTAAGACCCCATGGACAGTAGCCCACCAGGCTCCTCTGTCCATGGGATTTCCCAGGCAAGAATATTGCAATACAATAATACCATTTCCTACTCCAGAGGATCTTCCTGACTCAGGGATCAAACCCGCATCTCCTGCATTAGCGGGTGGATTCTTTACCACTGCACCACCTGGGAAGCCCCACTGCAGGGGATCCTTGATCAGAGCAGGAGCCATGGTGCTCTCTCTGTGAGGACTCCGAAGGTGCCCACCAGCTGTGGGGCCTGGTGCTGAGATCACTGTCCAGTCCCACACTGCTGCCGGCTCGGTAAACATAAGTACAAACACAGCACATTTACCCAGCTTACTGGGCTTAAGGATATTCAGCTGTGAAGTGCCTGTGTAGAGTTGTTTGTGTGTTATTTCCAGCAGGATGTGATGCTCTGCCTGAAGAAGGAAATGGCAACCCTCTCCAGTATTCTTGCCTAGAGAATACCATGGACAGAGGAACCTGGAGGCTACAGTCCAGGGGGTTGTGAAGAGTCGGACACGATGGAGTGCCTGGGCACACACACATGGGGCTCTGACTTCTGGAAATCTTAGAAGTCTGCCTTTCCACTGGAGCCTGACTGAGGTCAAGTCCTCCTACAACTTCGTATAAAAGCTGTTGGGCTACCTTCTCCTGCAGGTGGGGAGGATCCACTGGTTGGGTGAGTGAGCAGAACTTTTCAGCTGTGCCCACCGGGAGCCAAAGGTGCATTGGCTGGGTCCACAACTTAATAACTAGTCCCTATGACACTCGCTGGAAATGAGTGAGCTGGGAGGCAGCAGGCTGGCCAGTTTGGACTTTCCATTGCCCACTCCCATTTCAGACCCAAAGAAACACCACACACGTGGCCAGAACAGGTCAGGGGCCAGGCCCAGTGGTGCTTGTGCTAGAGGAGGCCATTCCTTGGAACTCTTAAAGGCCAAAATGCTATTTTTAGAAGGAAAGTATGTTCAGGACAATACCGTGACCTTTAACTTAGTCAATCAAAGAAAGTCTCTCAAAAGAGTCATGCAAACAAAAGGAAGCTGCCTGTGTCTGCTTCCAGGGGAAGAAGAGAAACTGGGATGTGAGGCCCAAGGCTGGGTGTCCTGTTTTCCAATTGAGTATTGTGAAAAGCTTCAAAAATTCATCAGAAGCTCTCAACAGGCTCCTTCCCGGGGGATCTGTGGCTTCCTGGTCACAGATGTCAGAGGTGACCTCTCGGAAAGGTCTTATGGGGAAACATGAAAAATTGTATCTATGTTCCCATTTCCAAACTTATTTTTTGGCTGGATTAAATAAGCAACATATTCAATACTATCATCTGGAGATTTTTTTAATTGTATTAAGACAGCGATAAAATTAAAATACTGAAATATAAAATATTTCCAATAGAACTTAAAGATCCTCTTTAAAATTGAAATCTTGGCTTTTTAGATGGTCCTTGTCAAACGTGAGGATTCCAAAACATTTCTCATCAGATCTACAGTTTCTCGATTCCACTGGATTTAGGTATATTCTCCAAACATATGATGACCCAAAGTACATCTTTAATTGAGAAATTTTTTCCAGTGACTATACGTACTTCTGTTGGACACTTTACTCTCATAGAACTCTTATGCAAGTCAGGGAAAGATAGTGAAAAAACCTGAAATAAATATACAGCATGTCAGTGACGAGTGCAGGGTGAGGTGGACAGAGTGTGTGTAAGAAGGGCATCTTGTGATGACTGACATATAATGAAAAAATAATAAATCATAAAAACATGTCAGGTGATCATCTGCATTATTCAGAGTCCTCAACACCTGCTAACATAAAAATAAAAGACAATTTATTTTTTGTGTTGGCTTTCTTCACAGACTTAACTCATGAAATGATCCATTACACTTTTCGTTTTGTTTGGTCTCATGTGATCTCATAAGTTTAATTTCTTCAGGAAAATTAAGTGGTGACAAAATCTTGTTCAGAAGCATCTCCTGGCATTTAGAGGAACACTGTGCTCACATATAGAAGGTATTAATGTCATTGGAAAAGAGGTCCTATGCTGTTATGGTGAGTGCTCTGGACTCTGAATCTAGTGATCCAAGTTCAAATCTCGGTGGGACTTTTCTATTTGGGCTACCCTTGTGGCTCAGCAATGCGGGAGACCTGGGTTTGATCCCTGGATTGGGAAGAACCTCTGGAGAAGGGAAAGGCTAGCCACTCCAGTATTCTGGCCTGGAGAATTCCATGAACTCTATAGTCCATGGTGTTGCAAAGAGTCGGACACCACTGAGTGACTTTCAGTGTCAATGGACCGAACCCTTCTTTCCTCTCTAAGCTTCCCAAATTCTTGTGTCCTTCAGGCTTGTTAGCCTCTCTCACCTTGAAGATTACCCACCATAAGTGTTTCTCCCAGGACGGATATGTATTCACAGGGGCGGAAAACCAAGCCAGCTCTTCAAGTTATCCCCAGCGGCACTGTTCCGAGTCTTGTGTAGGCATTCCCTGAAACTCTGTGGTCTGCTCCTGGAACTCCCCTGAAGCAGTTTCCTCTCCAGTGTCCCTGGGTCTGTGCACACAGGGCTCAAGTCAAGCCGCACCTCCTCCCGGTTAGTGTGTGACCTGGAGCACGTTTCCTCCGGAAAAATGGGAATACTATTACCACCTTTTCCATAGAAGTGTCGAAAGGAAGTGGGCAGGACTTTGTAAATAGCTGTTTATATTTCAGCTACCACCATTATAAGAGTATGGGCAATACCAGTTGGCAGAACTGTTGTCAGTGATATGATAGAACATACACGGAGCAGGTGTTTTTGTTGTTTTCGATTCTTAATTGACTAGTCAGGACAGCCCAGGCATGCCTGCAGTTACAAACAACATCCCCCACCCCCTCCAATGAGTGTGGCTTAAAGGCCCATGGGGGTATCTGGTTCTGCACCTGTGGCCCAGTCGGGAGGTACTGGCTCTGTGTTGCCCCCAGCAGTGCCCAGGGGAGGGGGCTGTGCTGTCCTGGCATGGCAGCCCCAGGCTTTGGGGTTCACCTGAGCACACAGGAGCACTCAGAGGCTCAAGCAGACTGCTCTGCTCAAATTTCCTGAGCCAGTGTTGGCCACATGGTTGCCCAACTTCAAAACACCTTTGCCAAATGCGGTGATGAGAGTGGGGTGAGGCAGGTGGGAAGATGTGTGAGGAGTAGGGGTGTCTTCCATAATTGCTACAGAAGCTGCGTATAGCTAGATACACTGAGGTTCTCACTGCCTATTTTGTTAGTCAATCATAATAAAAAGTGGGCTTTCCCGGTGGCTCAGACAGTACAGAACCTGAGTTTGATCACTGCAGGAGACCTGAGTTTGATCACTTAGCTCCCCTAGAGAAGGCAATGGCAACCCACTCTAGTATCCTTGCCTGAGAAATCCCCTGAACAGAGGAGCCTGGTGGGCTACAGTTCATGGGGTCAAAAAAGCCAGACATGACCTAGCAACTAAACAACAATAACAACGATATAGATTGTCAATCAAATGGAAAGACATTTAGGATAAGTATAAAGATATAATTTGGGGTTGACATTTGACAGAAAAGTGTATAATCTTACTTATGTTATTAGCTTAACAATTACTTCTTACAAGTCTTTTTGGGGACAACATGAGATTTTCCAAAGTTAAAATAAGGAAATAGGAAAAGTTATAGCTAATGTGTTGTTGTTTAGTCACTTACTCAGGATCAAATATAATTCTGAAGCCCAATTCATACAGATGAAAATCCATGAAAACTCATTTCATGCTTCTGTAAAATTGCTTTCAAGTATTTTCAAGGATTAGTAAACATTGGGAAAGGTGAATAGAACAGCCTGGTGTCACAAAGATTTAACAGGATGGCTAAAATTAGTCTTTACAAATAAAACTGCATTTTTAAATTAAGAAATTGGACAAAGTCCTACTGAGGCTTATCTGGGTCTGGCGTTGAGCCTGCAAAAGTACTTATTATGGTCATACTCTGCTACTGAAACATTTATTACAGCTGGATGGAGACAGACTCGGTCCAGGGGAGAGATGATTCTAACTGGATTCATATTCAATGTCTAATCACTTATTTTGGTAATCTTTACATTATTTTCCCGTTCAGTCCATTTTTATAATTTTAAAATGTCACATCAAGAAAAACTATACAACTATTTAAATTTAAACATTTCACATTAAAAAAATAATACTTAAATTTTTAAATATTTAAAATTTTCACGTGAAGTGCAAAGGACACTTGTAAAATCAAACTAATTGAGAAATTTCCTTCACTGTGTTAATAGTCACTTCTCTCTAGAATCTCATGTCATTCTTCTTACAGTTTAAACTTAAGATATTGTCAAATTAAATCTCTGGGCAGTGTGAAGAACCCAATTTATCAAACTCTAGTCATTGAAAAAACCAACTTACCCCATACCATTCTGCTTCTCTTCCTCCCCCTTAGGCCACTCACAATGATTTACTGAAAGAGGAGGCTTTTTTTTTTTCTGTCCTCCAGAAAAAGAATACTAAAAATGATTCCCTGGAGGACCTTGAACACAAAGCTATTGACATGTAACGCCTATAAGTGGTGTAATTTACCACCCAGGAAAATGCCCAGGTTGGGTTGTGACCATCAATATTTCTGAATTTAAAAAATGCAGACTTTACAACAAAACAGCTTACATTCTTAGTTCAGTTCAGTTCAGTCGTTCAGTCATGTCCGACTCTTTGTGACCCCATGAATCGCAGCATGCCAGGCCTCCCTGTCCATCACCAACTTCTGGAGTCTACCCAAACCCATGTTCATTGAGTCAGTGATGTCATCCAGCCATCTCATCCTCTGTCTTCCCCTTCTCCTCCTGCCCTCAATCCTTCCCAGCTTTAGGGTCTTTTCCAATGAGTCAACTCTTTGCATGAGGTGGCCAAAATATTGGAGTTTCAGCTTCAACATCAGTCCTTCCGATGAACACCTAGGACTGATCTCCTTTAGGATGGACTGGTTAGATCTTCTTGCAGTCCAAGGGACTCTCAAGAATCTTCTCCAACACCACAGTCCAAGACCATCAATTCTTTGGTGGTCAGCTTTCTTCACTGTCCAACTCTCACATTCACACATGACTACTGGAAAAACCATAGCCTTGACTAGACAGACCTTTGTTGGCAAAGTAATGTCTCTGCTTTTCAACATGCTATTGAGGTTGGTCATAACTTTCCTTCCAAGGAGCAAGTGTCTTTTGATTTCGTGGCTGCAATCACCATCTGCAGTGATTTTGGAGCCCCCCAAAATAAAGTCTGACACTGTTTCCACTGTTTCCCCATCTATTTTCCATGAAGTGATGGGACCTGATGCCATGACCTTAGTTTTCTGAATGTTGAGTTTTAAGCCAACTTTTTCACTCTCCTCTTTCACTTTCATCAAGAGGCTTTTTAGTTCCTCTTCACTTTCTGCCATAAGGGTGGTGTCATCTGTGTATCTGAGGTTATTGATATTTCTCCCAGCCATTTTGATTATCAAATAAAGAGAGTAGGCTAGCAATTGTGCAGCCTCTAGCATCATACATCAAAATAGAGATAACTGGATCCCAAATAACTTGCAGGCCCATCGGTCAATCAAACAAGGGCACTCCTGATACACAACAAAAAAAGAAAAAGATTTTAAATACCTCAGTCACAACAAAGACTGCTATTTCCAGGGAGGGTGCTGCACACAAAAACTGTTTACAGCTTCAGCCCAGCCTTGAGGAGGACACTGGGAGCAGAATGAGCCCTGCGGCCTGATCCTCCTGGGAAGGAGGGTGAGGGGCTGTTTTTAGACCCCACAGCTGTCTGGGGAGCCTGGGGCACAGAGCTGGCACAACTGCTCCTCAAATAGACGGGTGTTTGGGTTCGTGTCATGAGAGGTGCACAGCTGGCTGTTCCCCAAAGGCCCCCATTTTGATGGCTGAAAATGTAGGGGATAAAGGAATGGTCCCTGGTGGGTCAAGGGAGGAAGGAAAGACCCCCGCCAGGGTCTTAGACCATAGCCGAAGGGCTTGCTGATGGAGGTGGAGAGGCCGTGTGGCCCAGAGAGGCTGGCAATGGAGTCCGGAGGAGACCAGGCCGCCCGGCTGCTCCCACTTGGGGCCTCGGGTAAAGAGGGGTCCCCAGTCCATCTCCAGTCTCTGGAGAAGACGCCGCACGCTGTCCCTGGGATGGGACAGTCAATCCATGGCTTCACGTCAGTAATTTTAACGGTTGGGAAAACAGCTGATGCATCTCACCTTAAAGTAAAATCATCTTGCAAAGTCACTCTGGTTTTTAGAAAGAAATGTCAGGCAGGTATTGCTATTGGCCATTGGAACCCAAGGCTTTTGATGGCAAAGAAATGAAAGTGATGTGGCTGTTTGTGCCATCAACCGCCTGCACAGGAGCAGTTTTGAGGAAGATGCAGGGTGGGAGTGGGAGTGGATAAAATGCCCACCTGGCTCCCTTCTCCGGAGCTGGCTCCCTTCTCCGGAGCTCCCAGAAGCAGGACACAGATTCCATCCCGTCCAGCGTCAATGCACGGCCAGTCCCTGTTTTTCCTGTGGCCCTAAGTGAACCCTGGGCTGGGAAACCCTCTTTGGGTCCCTCACCCAGCCTCCTAAAACTGTGGTGAATTGGCTTCTGAGGGAATTTATAAGTTGTACCTATACTTCTAAATGGGCTTCCCAGGTGGTGCAGTGGTAAAAGAATCCTGCAATGCAGGAGACTCAGTTTTGATCCCTGGCTTGCAAAGGTCCCCTAGAAGAGGCCATGGCAACCCACTCCAGTATTCTTGCCTGGAGAATCCCATGGACAGAGGAGCCTGGCAGGCTACAGTCCACGGGGTCACAAAAGAATCAGCGACTAAAACAACAACAACAACTCTTTAAGCATAGTCAAGGAACTTTAGCTCCTTCTCAAGGGCTACAGATAATATTCATAACCTGTGAGCTGTCCTGTAGATAATGAAACCCCCTCCAGGTAGAAGAAGTTAACTACATGATGACCAGGTTGTAGCCAAGACATAAGCTGCCACAACTTGGGAACTGGCCTCAAAAAATGGAAACAAACTGACCCTGAAGCTGAAGCTGAAGATACATTGTATTTAAAACAATCATGATGACTCTGGTCCGACCACTGATCACCAATTTCAGAACAACTGTCAGAGTTGCCTGTGCTCTTTCTGCATGTAACACCTTCCCTCAGCCTATAAAAGGTCTTACCTCCTGATTATTGGGGTGGGGCGAGTCAGCCTTTGGACAGACCTCAGCCCTTTCCCCAAGTTGTTAGCATCTGAAATAAAGCAAACTTTCCTTTCCACCAGCCTGGCCTGTTTACTGACTTTTGAGCGGCAACCCCACATGGTATCAGTGGGACCTAGCTCCGGCCCCCTAATTTGGGGTGTGCATAGCGGCATTGTTCCCAGAAGAGCAGTGAGAGAAAGCTTGGAAAGGTAAACATGCAGTGGGGAACCTGACCAGCCAGCCTCAGCCTAGGGTTTACTTTGGCATCCACCACAAGAGGGGAGTTGTGGTGACACTGGGTGTCCTTGATTTGATGTGCAGAGACAGGCACCCCTACCCCTGGGTCTTCCTCCAAAAACCTACTTTGTCAGCCTCAATACAAGAAAACCATCAGAGAAACACAACTGAGGGAAATTTTGCAAAATACCTGACCATACATGCATGCTAAGAAGTCCCTTCAGTCGTGTCTGACTCTTTGTGACCCTATGGACTGTAGCCTGCCAGGCTCCACTGTCCACGAGATTCTCTAGGCAGGAATACTGGAGTGGGTTGCCATGCCCTCCTCCAGGGGATCTTCCCCTCCTAGGAATCAAACCCAGGTCTCCTGCGTTGCAGGTGGATTCTTTTACCACTGAACCACTGGGGAAGCCCCTGAGCCACACTCCTCAAAACTGTCAAAGTCATCAAAAACAGTCAAGTCTGAGAAACTGTCCTACCCCAGAAGCGCTTACGGGAACTTGATGACTAAATGTCACATGGTCTCCTGGATGGAATTTTGAAATAGAGAAAGGACATTAGGTGAAAATTAAACAAGTCTGAATAAGGCATGGCTTTGTTTAATAATAACATATCAGTATTGGTTCCTTGGTTATGAGAAATATAGCATTGTAATGTAAGATGCTAATGAGAAAGGAAACTGGGTTTGAAGTATATGGGGACTGTTGGTATCTTTGCAACTTTTTTGGTCAATCTACAACTACTCTCAAAATATGGTTTTAAAAACAGGGACACAGCTACATCCTTTCCAGCTGACTCTCTGCTTGCCTCCATCACAAGACAGTAGGGGGTGAGAGTCGGGGTTGCCAGGGTCCTCTTCCTCAGCTGTCACCAGGGGCCAGTCCCACTCTAGCCTCTCTCACGAGGCAGGAGGTACTGCTGTCTGCCTGGTGGGCCTTGAACCCAGGGGCAGGAAGGACGTTCTGAAGGTCAGGAAGGGAAACTAAGTCTTTGAGAGCTCGGACACAGAGTCACTGCTACAACCACGCTGGGGCCTCTTTGCCCTTAGCAGTAGTCTTATATATATATATATACTCTTACCAAAGAAAGGAAGATGTTTTGAGTGAGACTTATTTTAAAACCATCCCTTGCTCTTTATGGGTACCCAGTGATGACGTGTCCCTGGTCATAAAAATACAGCAAAAGCAGGAGAGACGTATCATCTTTGGTCCACACTTAGACAAACAATGAACATTTTAGAAAATGTTAGGTTGTCACTGTCAAGTGCCATCATCACCAGTGGTATGAGCTGTGGCTGCCGAGGCTGGGCCCCGAAATGGAATCTCTCTGAGTCAGGGTCTGTGGCCACAGGACCAGCCTGGAGGTCAGCCTGGGTCAGGGAGCAGCTGCCCCAGGGTGAGGCAGGCTCCGCAGCAGCAAAGCCTCTAGCATCCTCACTGGGGCAGGGCCAGCATCCCTGCAGGTTTACCCCGCGGACCTGCTTTCTAGCATCTGGCGGTCTCCCCCGGCAACCCCTCCCCTCGCCCAGCTCCTGCCTGAGTTTCCTTTTGACCTGAGCTATGATTTTTTGTTTTTTTTTTCCCAGCAAATTAACTCATCAGACCTGACTCCTAAGTCCCCTGTTACGGAGCTGTACAAGTGTCCAATACACCTTTTCCCAGTGAAATTCTCAGCAAGACCATTTTGAACAATGACAAAGTCTTCTATCTGTAAAAGTAAACAGGAGGGAAAATTCCTGGTGAAAGGACCAGTGTATGGGAAACAAGCTGTGCCCTGGTTGTTTAATAGTTTGAAATGGAAATGATGCCGCATTAGAAATCTGTATTAGTGAAATAGTGCAGAAACAGACTCAAGTACTTAGAGGAATTGAACATAAGACAATGTCATTTTAGTTTTTAAACATAATCACATTTTTAATAGGTAGTAAGTGAATATTAACCTAGACAGTATATTAAAGAGCAGAAACATTACTTTGCAACAAAGGTCTGTCTAGTCAAAGCTTTGGTTTTTCTAGTAGTCATGTATGGATGTGAGAGTTGGACGATAAAGGAAGCTGAGTGCTGAAGAATTCGTGTTTCTGAACTGTGGTGTTGGAGAAGACTCTTGAGAGTCCCTTGGACTGCAAGGAGATCCAGTCAGTCCATCCTAAAGGAAATCAGTCCTGAATATTCATTGGAAAGACTGATACCGAAGCTGAAACTCCAATACTTTGGCCATCTGATGCAAAGAACTGACTCATTAGAAAAGCCCCTGATGCTGGGAAAATTGAAGGCGGGTGAAGGGGACGACAGAGGATGAGATGGTTGGATGGCATCACCAACTCAATGGACATGAGTCTGAGTAAACTCCGGGAGTTGGTGATGGACAGGGAGGCCTGGTGTGCTGCAGTCCATAGGGTCACAAAGAGTAGTACATGACTGAGTGACTAAACTGAACTGAAGTGAACATCAGAGACAGGTGATGAAAAGTCACCCTCCCTCCCGGTCCCCTAGCTGTTCATTTCTTTCCCCAGAGGCAACCGCTGCCAGCAGGCTCTGCCTTGTCATTCCACAGGTAAGTAAGAACTCACACTGATGTCACTGGAGTTTGCAGGAGTGATGGCAAAGTTCATGCACTGCCTTCTCTCCTTATCTTAGTGAAGTGTCTCAGAGGCACAGAATATTTAGTAACTACCTAGTAATAGTATCAGTAATTTAGAGACTTAGTCCACATCAGCAGTTTGGAATGACCTCACTGGGAAGGTGGCTGTACCCGCATTGTTATCCTGTCACACGCACAACTCCCCCGTGTGGGCAAAACTGAGGGACAAGCCCTGGGCATCCCTGAGTCAGAAGACATACGTGTCTACATCTCTGTAGATCTGTGTAATCTCACCACATTTTCCAGATTATTCTCACTAGCGGTTCATATTTCTAGCAACGCTGTTTGCGAATTCCTACTTTTCCAATTTTCTGAATGTTTTCAATCTGAGAGGTAAAAAAAGATCGTATTATAGTATGAACGTTTGTTTCTCTTAAAATGGGCGAGGTTATATGTATTTTTTGAGTTTCAAAAACATTTCTATCTCTTTTATGAGTACAATCTCCTCATGGATTTGCATGAAATCTTTATATACTAAGGGACATAGTCCTTTTTGTATAAGTTACAAATAGTTTCCTCAACTTATTGATCTTTAACAGAGTATTTTTAAATATGCATATTTTAAAATGATCAAATTTATTTTTGAAGTTATCACTTTATTATCTTCAGTTTTCTGTCATGTTTGACATTTTTTCCTGATTTAAGATGATAAAAACCATTTCCACATCTCTTCAGATTTATTTATGATTTTTGTTTACATTTAAATGTTTGATTTTTCCAAAATTTATTTTGATGTATATTTTGAGGTAGGAATCCATTTATTTTTCCAGGTACCAGACACTTTTTTTTGAAAAAGTACTCCATCAATGTTTTGAAATGCGTAGATGACATTTAAAATCACTAGATAAATGCATTAGGAACACTTTGGAGATGTCTAAAAATACTTAAAATTCCTATTTATTTTAGACTAAAAATCTCCCCAGATCAGGTTTGATGACTTCATGGAATTTTAATTTCATATGGCAAAAATCCCATAAATAAAACTGAAGGACAAATAGGGAATAATTCATATACAAAAAATATGCAGAAGTTAAGGATTTACAAATTTATATAAAATATGAGTACTTCAATAGAAAATTAGGCAAAAGAAAAAAATAGGCTAGACAACCATGTTCAAACATTCGTCCCTACCAATAATGAAAGAACCAGACACTATGCTCAGAGCAGCCAGCATTGCCCAGCTATTATATTTGGAAGGCAAAATTAGATAAAATGTATTGAAAATGTTTTGTGTTAAATATGTGTCAAAATGGGCAGTTCCATATGATATTGGCAGTAGGATAAATTAATACAGACTTAGAAGGCAATAGAGCCAAGTGCCTTGAAATTTGATATTTCTTTCTTTTACTGAGAAATAAATTTTTTTCTGAGCAAATATTTACAGAATATTGTAGAGAATATTTACAGAAATTTATCAAAGGAGACATGCAGCTGATTGTACCCTAATGCATGTACAGACACATGACTTCAGCATTATACAACTGTTAAAAAGACCTCAACATACCCTCAGTCCAGTTCAGTTCACTCAGTCATGTCCGACTCTATGTGACCCCATGGACTGCAGCACACCAGGCATCCCTGTCCATCACCAACTCCTAGAACTTACTCAAACTTATGTCCATTGAGTCAGTGATGCCATTCAATCATCTGATCCTCTGTTGTCCCCTTCTCCTGCCTTCTATATTTCCCAGCATCAAGGTCTTTTCAAATGAGTCATTTCTTTGCATCAGGTGGCCAAATATTGGAGTTTCAGCTTCAGCAAGAGTCCTCCCAATGAATATTCAGGACTGATTTCCTTTAGGATGGACTGGTTGGATCTCCTTGCAATCCAAGGGACTCTCAAGAGTCTTCTCCACTGCCACAATTCAAAAGCATCAATTCTTTGGTGTTCAGTGTTCTTTATAGTCCGCTTCTCACATCCATACATGACTACTAGAAAAATCATAGCTTTGACTAGATGGATCTTTGTTGGCAAAGTAATATCTCTGCTTTTTAATACACTGTCTAGGCTGGTCATAACTTTCCTTCCAAGGAGCAAGTGTCTTTTAATTTCATGGTGGCAGTCACCATTTGCAGTGATTTTGGAGCCCCCCAAAATGAAGTCTGTCACTATTTCTACTGTCTCTCCATTCATTTACCATGAAGTGATGGAACCAGATGCCATGATCTTAGTTTTCTGAATGTTGAGTTTTAAGTCAATTTTTTCACTTTCCTCTTTCACTTTCATCAAGAGGCTCTTTAGTTCTTCTTCACTTTCTACCATAAGGGTGATGTCATCTGCATATCTGAGGTTATTGATATTTCTCCTGGCAATCTTGGTTCTAGCTGGTGCTTCATCCAGCTGGGCATTTCTCATGATGTACTCTGCATATAAGTTAAATAAGCAGGGTGACAATATACAGCCCTGATGTACTCCTTTCCCTATTTGTTCCATGTTCAGTTCTAACTGTTGCTTCTTGACCTGCATATAGATTTCTCAGGAGGCAGGTCAAGTGGTCTGGTATTCCCATCTCTTGAAGACTTTTCCACAGTTTGTTGTGATCCACAGAGTCAAAAGCTTTGGCATAGTCAATAAAGCAGAAATCGATGTTTTCTGGAACTCTCTTGCTTTGTTGATGATCCAGTGGATGTTGGCAATTTGACCTTTTGTTCCTCTGCTTTTTCTAAACCCAGATTGAACATCTGGAAGTTCATGGTTCACATACTGTTGAAGTCTGGCTTGGAGAATTTTGACCATTACTTTGTTAGTGTGTGAGATGAGTGCAATTGTGCGGTAGTTTGAGTATTCTTTGGCATTGCCTTTCTTTGGGATTGGAGTGAAAACTGACCTTTTCCAGTCCTGTGGCCACTGCTGAGTTTTCCAAATTTGCTGGCATATTGAGTGCAGCATTTTCACAACATCATGTTTAAGGATTTGAAGTAGCTCAACTGGAATTCCATCACCTCCACTAGCTTTGTTCATAGTGATGCTTTCTATGTATCACTTGACTTCACATTCCAGGATGTCTGGCTCTAGGTGAGTGATCACACCATTGTGATTATCTGGGTCATGTCTTTTTTGTATAGTTCTTCTGTGTATTCTTGCCACCTCTTATTAATATCTTCTGCTTCTGTTAGATCCATACCATTTCTGTCCTTTATTGAGCCCATCTTTGCACGAAGCGTTCCCTTGGTATCTCTAATTTTCTTGAAGAGATCTCTAGTCTTTCCCATTCTATTGTTTTCCTCTAATTATTTGCATTGATCACTGAGGAAGGCTTTCTTTCTTTTTTTTTTTTTATTAGTTTTGCCATACAATGACATGATATCACCATGGGTTTACATATGCTCCCCCTCCAGAACCCCCCTCCCTCCTCCCTCCCTCGAGGAAAGCTTTCTTATCTCTCTTTGCTATTCTTTGGAACTCTGCATTCAAATGGGAATATCTTTCCTTTTCTCCTTTGCTTTTCGCTTCTCTTCTTCTCACAGCTATTTGTAAGGCCTCCTCAGACAACCATTTTGCCTTTTTGCAAAAGACCTCAACATACCCTAATTGTTTAGTAATAGGAACCAATGAAAATCATGTCATGATCACAGATTATACCAGGATGTTATTTATGCATTTAAAATGATACAAGGTGACTTCCTTGGTGGTCCAGGCATTAAGACTTTGCCTTCCAATGCAGGGGGTACCGTATTGATCCCTAATAGGGGGGCTAAGATCCCACACACCTCGCATCCAAAAAACCCAAACATAAAACAGACACAATATTGTAACAAGTTCAATACAGACTTTACAAATGACCCACATAAAAAAAAGTCTTTAAAAACTAAAATAAAATAATAAAATGGTACAAGAATCTGAGGATTGACATGCAAAATGTTCATGGAATAAGATTACTGAACAACAGTTTGCAAAACATGTTTAATTTGATCTTCTGTATCTATCATCTACCATCTATCTAGTCTATCCACCTTTGTATCTGCGTATCCATCCATTAACCTATCTACCCACCTACCCTAAAGGGTTGAATATATCTATACTTATCTATCTATATATCTTGCATGTAGTATTTTTTATGTATACAACCAATATCAAGAGATAGATAGATAGATAGACAGACAGGGTGACAGGGTGGATGACAGGGTAGACATGTGGCTGCTTCAGCCAGAGTAGATTTCATCCAGGTGTTTTCACTTTCTCTCCTCAGCAGACTGAGATGGGAGAATGTGTTTTCTGGAAATGTGTAGTCATAATAGTTCTTTGCTTGCTAGAAAGAAGTTCCTGGGAAAGTGTCCAGTCCCTCTCCTTGGATACGGTCATGCACAAAGCTGTTCTCATTCATGCTTGGGACCCATCCTGATATCATAAGGCAAAGCACTTGTCCCTGATGCGGCTGATAGCATGGAAAACAGAGGAGAAACAGAACATAGGCAGGTCCTCGGTGACATCACCGAGCCTCCACGTCATTGCCCTTGAAGCCACCCCACTGAGATGATGGACCTCTTAGTCATTTAAATCAACATATATCAATGGGCTTTTCTCCTACCTGTCATCAAATACACCACAGTTTGGAGTGTGTGTGAGTTAGAGTGTGTGTGTGCATGTGCAATGGTGGATAAGTAAACAAACACACTGAGAGGAAGCATTTAAAGTGGTAATCACCAGAATGTGGGCCTTCCAGGGGTCTCAGATGGTAAAGAATCTGCCTGCAATGTGGGAAACCCAGGTTGGATCTCTGGGTCGAGAAGAGCCCCTGCAGAAGGGAATGGCAGCCCACTCTAGTATTCTTGCCTGGAAAATCCAATGGACAGAGGAGTCTGATGGGCAACAGTTCATGGGGTCGCAGAGAGTCCGATATGACTGAGTGTCTTTCATTCACACACTCACTGGAATGTAACAGTGGTACATTCTGGGTTGGAATTACAGTTGATTTTTCACTTCGTATTTGTTCCTTTTAGGTTTTTTTCACAATGAACTTGAAGTATTTGTTTGATGAGAGAAAAATAATAACAACGGCAATAAAAAAAAAACTTAGAAAACAGAAGTCCAGCATTTGTTTTTTTGAGAAAGAGATTAAGTTCAGAATGAAACAGAATCTTTCTCTGTGTGTGTGTGTCTAATGCTCATGACTTTCTGTGACCAGAAGTACCAAATGAGCCAAAAGTATAATATAGCAGCCAAAAAATACATATGAATATAATGCAAACTTAGGGTTTTTTAAATATGAGAACAGTGTCAAGATCAAGGGTGTTAAAAATCCCACTGTTCTCAGTCAGATCAGACCACCCCTGAAGTGTTGTTTTTCAGGCCCTAATGGACATATTCCAGGGATGCTGAGCAGGACTTATGCATTCAGAAAGAGATGAAATTTTCAGACTTTTGAGATTTTTTTCTTCCCCACATTCAAGATTCTATAGTTCTCCAACTTTTTGTGTTACCCTTGGACATTAAAAAACAATCATTTTATACACAAAATAAACCAAGCCTCAGAGAGCTTGTGTGACATTCTGAAGGCCACACAATTCATTAATGACAGAATTTTGTCCAGAAGGCAGTTCACAACCCATGTATTTAAGAGGATCTAGGCAGACTGACCGGAGAAGGCAATGGAAACCCACTCCAGTACTCTTGCCTGGAAAATCCCATGGACGGAGGAGCCTTATAGGCTGCAGTCCATGGGGTCACTAAGAGTCGGATACGACTGAGCTACTTCACTTTCACTTTTCACTTTCATGCGTTGGAGAAGGAAATGGCAACCCACTCCAGTGTTCTTGCCTGGAGAATCCCAGGGATGGCGGAGCCTGGTGGGCTGCTGTCTATGGGGTTGCAGAGAGTCAGACACGACTGAAGTGACTTAGCAGCAGCAGACAGTCTGACGGGCTTCCCAGGTGGCTTAGTGGTGGAAAGCCTGCCTGCCAATGCCAGAGATGTAGGACTTATGGATTCCATCCCTGGGTTGGGAAGATTCCTTGGAGGAGGAAATGGCAACCCACTCCAGTATTCTTACCTGGAGAATCCCCATGGACAGGGGAGCCTGGTGGGCTACAGTTCATGCTGTCACAAAGAGATACAATTGAGCCACTGAGTAAGCACGCAGACAGACCGACATGTTCAGAGCAGAGTGACGTGGGTAACTAACGCAGAATCCATGAGCTCCATGTGACCCATCTTAAAGAACCAGGAAACGCTGCAAGGAGGGGTCCAGGTATTGTCTTCCAAATGAAGCCATCAGGGAAGAGCAAGCCACTGTGTGACCAGTGAAGTGAGTCCAGCTATGTGGAGAGCTGGAGAGCCCTGTTCTTGGTTCCCTTTAAGAGTATTCCGAGGTGAAGACCTGTCTCACGATGGCCCACACTGACTCAGGAGAGAGGACAGGTGGAAAGGCCTGTCACTGGCCCTGGTGTCACCTCGGTCCTTCTTACCAGATGAAAGTCTCCCGAGTCCAGCCAGACGCCTGGCTCCCCAGATGGTGACCACCCTGTCCCGCCCTCCACAGCACGATGTGACTTCTCTGTTTACAAAGTAACTCGTTCTTTTTGCAAACTTGCTAAAGATTTGTGGCCATGTATATATCTGATAGTTGTGCATCACAGGGATGCTCCGATTCAGAGAGTGGAACCTGGCCACACTTAGATCACTTATCGCTTCTGTGTTTGCTGCCCTGTGGGTCCAAGATTCGGGGATTGTTGAAAATGTAGCCCAGAGAGACTTGGGAAGAGCTGGAAAAAAAGCAAAGTCATCTGAAGCCATAAGGTGGCTGATGAAGGAATCCAAGTAGCACTAGGACTGTGTGTGGGGAGTGCAGGTGAATTAGATCTTCACTTACTGTTATAGTGAGTTAATGGGTAACAGGTAAAATGGACTAATAAAGAATGAGCGCTAGGGCATTCCCTAGTGGTCCAGTGGTTAAGACCACATTCCCAATGCAAGAGGCGAAGGTTCAGTTCCTGGTTAAGAAACTAAGATCTCACATGCCTCACAACCAAAGAAAACATAAAAAACAACAAAAAAGAATGAGGGATTAAAAAAAAATCTGTATTTTCATTTGAGCAAAGGTCATTGCCAGGAGAAACTCACAACTAAGTTAATTAAGAGTAGTTGCCTCCTTAGGAGTAGAGCTGGGTGGGGTGTGCAGAGGCAGGGCGTTCCTGCTTTTAACTTTAAGTGTTTGGTATTATTTTATTTCTTAAATATGAGCACACATTACTCTAGTAAAAATGCACATACACACACACGGCTCTGGCTCTTGTTCTTAGTGATGCTAAGTGATCTTCCGATGTGGGCAGAGTCTGAAACACAATCTGCAGACTGGGCACAGTGTATAACGGACCTATTTCTACCCAGAGGCAAGCGTGCTAGAAACTATGCTTTTTTAATACTAGAAAATGATTCTGCCTCAGGTCTGTTCCCTCTCTGCTCATCCCTGGGAGAAGCGCTGCTCGCTAAACCCGCTCCGACTCTGACGTTCACCCCCTCACCTTCCCTGGGCTCACTTGCTCTCCGGTTCCCTCATAAAAAGTTATTGGAGCTCTCAGAATATTAGAACATGAATTTCTCCATTGTATAAAGATTGAGCTGAATACAATTTCTAAAAGGGATATGTACTTTTTATTTGAAAACTCTCCTGCTCTATGGCCACGCTTCCCAAAGAAGTAGCGTGTTGGATGTTAGAAAAACCTTGGGAGATGGAACTGCCAGCCAGTCGTGTGGAAACCTCCTACCATGAGTATCTGGCGGGTCTCTCTAGATCTTGTTGACATGGAAAGACTCAGAGAAAGGAAGAGATTTCTCTTTTAACTCCACAAGACCTCTTGCTCCCCTTACTGGTACATCCCTTCCCTTCAGCATACTTTCTTTCATATTGTGTGAGTCACACATCAGCTTTTTTCTTTTCAGCCTCAGCACCACTGTTTTTCTCCTGTTATTGCCAAACTGAAGGTACAGAGTGGCAAAAGAACATGTTTTTTACACTCAGCTCCCCAAAGGGCAGAGGGTAACTGCGTCTCAGGCTCCAGGAGAACGTGCTTTGTCCCGTGGACGTGGACTTAACCAGCACCGTCCAGGAGAAACCAGGTCTCATCTGGAAGGTTCCAGAACTCAAACATTTGGCAACTTCACCCGAGCAGACATTCAGATCAGAAGACCAGCTCCTGGCGCAGCTTCAAGGCGAATGAGGTCTTTGCTGCGCGCTGGTGGAAACTGGCAGTGTTCTCTGATAGGTGTGAGGGTTTAAAGGGAATGAGATAGTGACATTAATTCTGCAAAAGGTTCAAATCCATAGTAACAGCCCTGTTTTGCTACACAATGAGTTTTGGACAAGTAATGTATTAATGATGCCTTTGCTTTATTCTTATATTAGCACCCTTGTATTTGTCTTCCCCACACCCCCTCGACCTTTTCCCTAGCTGAGTTTTCAGTTTTTTGTTTTGGGGTTTAATTTTAGGTAGTTGGAAAAGGTCAGAGCCTGGGTGAATAGTTTTCAGAATGTTTAGTACTTTGGAACTTCTACTATGGAGAGCTTTTTTGGGTAACTGTCATCAACAGTACTCCAATATTTCAAAAGAGGGAGGCGATATTCACCTTGGCTCTGTGAATCTCATTTTCACACATCTAAATAAAGAAACCCTGAATATCATTTTAGTATGCTTTTTTTTTTTTTTTCGCCAACAGGAGTCCTTCCTT
Source organism: Antilocapra americana (assembly GCA_007570785.1). Lineage (NCBI taxonomy): Eukaryota > Metazoa > Chordata > Mammalia > Artiodactyla > Antilocapridae > Antilocapra > Antilocapra americana. The sequence goes on from ML663566.1 coordinate 30,754,224, forward strand.
ATGGAGCTCTGGAGGAAGACATAGGCTATATTATTATATTCTGAGGTTCCATCTGTACTAGTCTGAAACGTTACTGTTAGTCATTTCCACAGGTCTCTGAAGGCTCCACCTAGACTTGATTCTGGGCCAAGATAATACAACCCTTTTTTCTCCCTAAGGGAATTTAGTATTTCTTTCTGGATCCACATCTTCTGTTACTCTGACTCTTACATCTGTCTCCAGCTCAGGCTACGCCCAACACATTGCTGCCACATTTCCAGAAAGAATGCTCTGTGTCCAAAAACATAGATGTACTCAGCTCTGCGCCGTCTGTGGACACCCCAGGTCCTGGAGTGATGCTCTGCCTGGTGTCACGGTGCTCACAGCCTCTGCAAATCGTGGAAACCTGAGGATTTCTGCCTCTGCTGATGAATCCCCCAGCTACCTTATCTTCACAAAGTTCTAGGAAAAATCTGTCCAGAAGTTGAATGGTGGGGGTCACCTATCCAAGGAGCACAGATTGTGTGGTTGTGTGTGTACTGCTTCCTAGGAGTCCACAGTTTTTGATACTTTCTATTGTTGTTGTTCAACCACTAAGTCTTGTCTGATTCTTTGCGACCACATAGACTGTAGCACGCCAGGCTTCCTTTTCCTTCATTATCTCCCAGGGTGTACTCAAACTCTTCTCCATTGAGTTGGTGATACCGTTAAACCATCTCATCTTCAGTTGCCCACTTCTCATCCTGCCCTCAATCTTTCCCAGAATCAGGGTCCTGTCTAGTGAGTCAGATCTTCATATTAGGTGGCCAAAGTACTGGGGCTTCAGCTTTAGCATCAGTCCTTCCAATGAATATTCAGGATTTATTTCCTTTAGGATTGACTGGTTTGATCTCCTTGCAGTCCAAAGAAACCTCAGGAGTCTTCTCCAGCACTAGAGTTCAAAAGCATCAATTCTTTAGTGCTCAGGTTCTTTGTGATCCAACTCTCATATCTGTACCTGACTACTGGAAAAACTATAGGTTGGAACTTTGTCAGCAAAGCGACGTCTTTGCTTTTTAATATGCTGTCTAGGTTTGTCAAAGCTTTTCTCCCAAGGAGCAAGCATTTTTAATGTTGTGGTTGCAGTCACTGTCTGCAGTGATTTTGGAGCCCAAGAAAAGAAAATCTGTCACGGTTTCCACTTTTTCCCCATCTATTTGCCATGAAGTGATGGGACCGGATGCCACAATCTCAGTTTTTTGAATGTATATTCTCTAAACTGGATAAAAGACAAGAAGCCAGCATAAATATCTCTTTTCTCTTTATCTAGAGCATTTCTGGGTAAAGTCTTCTTCCTGGCTTGAAGTCAGCAGTTCACACCAGCTGTCACCCCACACTGGAGGCACTGATTCTCTGAAAGTTCGTGAAGGTCATAGGTTATTTCTCCCAAACTTCAGGGTAGAGATTCACTAAACCTTTTGAAAACTGTCTAGATTTTGTCTCTTATCTTCTTGTCTATTTTTCTACAATTTTAGATCTCCCAGTTTGTTGCTGTCAGTCATCAGTGGATACAGAAACATTCAAAGCTTGTTAGAAAGTTTTGTAGAGTAAGAATATAAAAGTTCTGATGGAGTTTTCTAATCGCTTTATGGACTCTCCAGTGTCCATTTGGGCTTCTTAGACATCCCTCCCTCTCTTTTCAGAGAAGGCAATGGCACCCCACTCTAGTACTCTTGCCTGGAAAATCCCATGGATGGAAGAGCCTGGTAGGCTACAATCCATGTGGTGGCTAAGAGTCAGACACGACTGAGCGACTTCACTTTCTCTTTTCACTTTCATGCATTGGAGAAGGAAATGGCAACCCCCTCCAGAGTTCTTGCCTGGAGAATCCCAGGAATAAGGGAGCCTGGTGGGCTGCCGTCTATGGGAGTCGAAGATGACTGAAGCAATTTAGCAGCAGCAGCAGCCCTCCCTTTTATTTTATTTCCCCATTCTTGGCTAGCAGCTAGTTCAAAGGTTCATAAATCATGTTCCAGGGTTCCATAGGGGTGCTGAAGAGAGACCCCAGAGAGAACTAGAGAGCCTGTTTCCCCTCCCCCGCCCTCTGTCCCACTCTGACTCTGCATACAATTGGGTTTACAGAGAAGTTGCTATTGCTCAAACATCTTGAAAGCCACGTTCTAAGTGGATGATACTGCTCACTTTAATTGTAAGTAGGTAAGGCAAACAAGTCTGTGAAGATGTATTGAATTCATTGACAGATGTATTGTCTATTGATACAATTATAATTAACACAGTAACACCCAAACCACAAAACTCTCTAGACAAAGAAAAACGTGCAAAGATAAAGGGTCACAGAGAATTACTAGTTGATCTTAAAAAATTGGGAGCTAGTCTTTGGGGGTTCTGCTGAATGAGTTCTCCCTTTTAATATTAAACCCCTGTGAATTTCAAGGAAAATTTAACCCATATGTTTCTGATTCAATTACTCTTAGCTCATTAAATGTTTTTTAAAAGCTATTTGAAATTTGAGAAGCGTTTTTACGAGCTTTCGTAATCCTTTGTTCTTCGAATTAGGAAGGAGAATTTTGCCAAGAGTTAATGGTACTTGAACCTCAATATGCTCAAGGGGATTCTAAACTTAGCAAAAAGTCCAGCCTTCTGTCATAACCAATGATTCGGGGACTCGCAAAATCTCTGCCACTTGCTACTCCTTCCACATGTCTGCTGATGTCAGGTTGTTTCTTTTACATGTGATGATTATCTGTGTGTGCAAAACAGCTAAGGCTGCTCAAGAAGGTGACGCCAGCCAGTGGAGCACAAACTCAGGGCATCACCCTGTCTGGGGAAAGCAAATCCAATACACGATGGACATCCTGAGAAGCAGAGGTCCCTGCTCCTCTGTGCTTTATTTCTCATTGTTTCAGTACAGAATGTATCCATAGTTTAACTCTGGGTAGGCATCACATAGCAGTGATGAAAGAAGGCAGTGATATGTTTGTAACTTAAGAGACATGATACAGGGTGCTCAGGGCTGGTGCACTGGGATGACCCAGAGGGATGGAATCGAGAGGGAGGTGGGAGGGGGGTTCTGGAAGGGGAACATATGTATACCCATGGCGGATTCATGTCAATGTACGGCAAAACCAAAATGATAATGTAAAAAAAAAATTAATTAAAAAAAAAGAAGTGACAATGAGTATTCAAATATAGTATCTGCAGACTTCCTCAGAATTGAACCAGAACTGAAAAGCAATGCACGTATGCAGAGAACGTGGGTCTGCTGAATGATGTCAATGGTTTATACTCGTATTATCAGAACCTGGGTTCATCTGAAGTAGCTATGGACTTTCCAAGTGGAGCTATGGAGAAGGTAGTTCTCCCCAGTTGAAGAGTGGAAACCTTTGGCCTGTTTGGGTTTTGTTTGTTTGTTTCAATAAGTTGAATCATGAAAGGCACTTCTGAAAAGAAAAAAAAATCATGTGATACATGGAAGCCATCATTAGAACCATCTGAAATTTGAAGGTGTGGTGGATGAAAGGTGACCTAGTAGCCAAAGATGAAAGGGCTCACTGGGATTTAAGTTTTCAAGCAGCTCATGAGAGAGAATAGAGTGGCAGGTAAGCCTTGGTGATGGCCCCATAGTGTCTAACCACAGAGGGTGGTTCTAACAGAGCACCATGAGCAAACCTGGTCACCCTCACCACCTTCCCAGGTAAAGATTATATAAGACAGAGAGGGGTCACTGTGTCCTTTCCCCTAGGGAAGGAGCAGGAAACTCATCTGTTGGGATCCAGGACTGTTATTTCCACCACCGCTCCTTGGGAATTTTCCTGTGTAGACAGAGGGCTAATCCCATCACTGTAGCCAGGAAGGTTCCTAAGTGATGTGATACAGGATGGCTTCAAAGATCAGGGCTTCTAAAACCGTAGAACTAAACTTGAAACATATGATCGCTTAGCTCTGTTTGCTTCCAGATAAACACATAATTTCTAGTGTGTTGGCAACGTTTATTTTCTTTTATTTGTCTGGTAATTGTAGAAGCAGGTCAAGACTGGCTTTCAAATGAAGGTCCCCATTGTTTGCATAGCACAAGCATCTACTTCGAGCCACATGTTTTCAAAGAAAATCTCCTAGACAAATGAACTGTAATTAAGGGTAAGGGTGTGAAAAAGTTTTGCTTAAGTTTCACAAGACCTCATATTCCCTGAAATTAACTCATAATTTCAAAATCTATTCGATGCCTTTACAGTCCCATTCTGACTAAAGTGTTGGTGACAAGGGTTTACATAAGGATGTGATCATCGATCTAAGTTCAACCTCTACGGACTCTCTTGATTTCTTATCTTCAGATCTTGCAGTAATGGGAAAAAATCAGGCCTGAAGATGTTTTAAGTTAATAAAAAAATAGATGCACAATATACAAACAACTCCTGCAGCTCCATTCTAGAAAAATAAACAACCCAAT
>ML663566.1:30763649-30807774 GCA_007570785.1 Antilocapra americana
GGAGGGGAAGCATATGTAAACCCATGGTGATATCATGACAATGTATGGCAAAAGCAATAATAAAAAAAAAAAATAAAAATAAATAAAAAAATAGATGCACAAATGAGGCATTTACAGAGGCAGAAATTATATTTAGAGAAAAAAATATACCTGGCCCATATTAAAGACTTCTTGTCAGCACTGTAATTTATATGTGCCGTGAAAAAACTTTAATAAAAAAGGTCTCCCAGGAGTTTCACTCCTTGGAGTTCTTCTGCAGGCTCAACCCCTGACATCCGGGCTCAGCAGCCACCCCAAGCTACCTGGGCTTGGAGGCGGGCCTGCTGTCCGCCCAGGAGAGGGACGTGGCAGAGAGGTCTGTCTGGCCAAAGAAGCAGACGCTTACAGCTTCCAAAAACAAACAAAAGTTATATTTATTTTTTTTCAAAAGAAAAGAGTATCCAATTTTTCATGTCAATATAGATAATCTGCTTAATAAAATACTGAGTTTTGTTATTTTTCTTTTCTTCTCCTCCCACGTAGGAGTTGTACTGAAGTATTTGAAGTATGTGAGGTATTGGAAAAATAAGCCTGAATGACTTTCCTCCTTCTCCTTCTTTTCTTCGTGTTTTAGAGGTTTTTGTATTTGTGGTGGCCACTTTTCACTGGCTGACACTAGTTCTGGGCTCCGTGGGGACCAGGGTCCTTCAGAGGTCAGAAGTTCTGGTCCTGGAAGTAAACGGAGACCCTCTGATGACCAAGGGTCGATGTCTAAGAACCGGGGACTCACCTAGATTCTGTGTCTCTGGTGATGATTTTAATCTGATGCTTATTCATGGGACACAGCTTATGTCAAAGAAGTCAAATTAAGTTAGTTTTCTGTTTTCTTGTCGAGATGATTTCAAAGAAATTCCTTGAAAAGACCTATGAGGTGAATAGGACCCTGAAGACAGAATCCAGAAAAATTTGTTCTCACTCAGTTTGTTCCAAGAAATCACTTTTGTTCTTCCTTTCCTCCTTTTTTGTTTGGATGCAGACAGAACTGACTCTCCTGATATTTAAGGGCAATTCTCAGAAGAACCTGCTAATTCAGGGGTGACATTTAGCTATCCCCCACCCCCCAGTCATCAACATATTACTGATGTTTATCAATTTTTCCTGAGAAAACAAGGTGAATGAAGAGGAACGAAAGGGGATAAAAGAAGATGATGTGATGACCATGTGGGTACCTCCTTGGGTTGCCCAGGTGGCTCAGTGACTAAAGAACCTACCTGCCAATACAGGAGACCCAGGAGATCCAAGCTTGATCCCTGGGTCAGGAAGATCCCTTGGAGAAGGAAATGGCAACCCACTCCAGCATTCTTGCCTGGAGAATCCCGTGGACAGAGGAGCCTTGGTGGGCTGCAGTCCATAGGGTGCAAAGACTCAGACACGACTGAGCAACTGAGCACACAAAATACATCCTCAGGTTCTGGTTCATGACTTGGGTCCAGGGTGCTGGCACCCTGTGGGCGGGGCACGGGGGAGGATGTGGGGGCCCCAGTGCTCCTCCCCAGGGCTGCCGTCCATGTGAGGACACAAGGACACACCTGGGGACCTGCTGTGGTGTGATGGGGTCGGGGCACCTGTGGGGCCATGAGGGCAGTGAGCAGAGGGGTGGTCAGGGAGGTCCTCCTGGAGGAAGTGTCATCTAAACCCTCAGGAGTCATTTCTGCCCCACCCACACTCTGGGCCAGGCTTCTCGGCCCTCACCTGGCATCTCCCCCTCCACCTTGTTGTAGCTGGACGCTAAGAAAGAGAATCAGACGCCATTAACTCCTCATGATTGAGAGAATACGTTTCTTGTCCTTTCTGTTTGATTGTTTTTTAATCAGAGGAATATTGCTTTACGGTGTTGCGTTGGTTTCTGCCACACACCTGCACAAATCAGGCACAACCGTACATATGTCCCTCCCCCTTGAGCCTCCCTGCCCTCCCCCTCCCCCTCAGGTCATCACAGAGCCCAGGCTGGGCTCCCTATGTTTTATAGCAACTTCTCATGGCTATCCATTTTACCCATGATGGTGCATATATAAATATGCTGATTCTTCTTTCTCCATTCCTCCCATTCTCTCCCCCACTGGGTCCACAAGTCTGTTCTCTACATCTGTCTCCATTCCTTCCCTGCAAACAGGTTCATCAATACTATTTTTCTAGAATCCATAGGTATGTGTTCATATACAATGTTTGTTTTCCTCTTACTTCACTCGGTATAACAAGCTCTAGGTTCACCTCACTAGAACTCACTCAAATTCATTCTTTTTCTTTGCTGGGTAATATTCCATTGTATGTATGTACCACATCTTCCTCACCCATTCATCTGTTAATGGACATCTGGATTGCTTTCATGTCCTGGCTATTGTAAATAGTGCTGCTATGAACATTGGGGTACAAGTGTCTTTTGGAATTGTGATTTTCTCAGGGTATTTGCCCAGTGGTGGGGTTGCAGGATCGAATGGCAGCTCTGTTTTTAGTTTTTTAAGGGCCTTCTATACTGTTCTCCATAATTGCTCTATCAGTTCACAATTCCACCAACAGTGTAGGAGGGTTCCCCTTTGTCCACACCCTCTCCAGCATTTATTGTTTGTAGACTTTGTGATGATGGCCACTCTGACTGCTGTGAGGAAAGAGAGGGCTGTGTAATACTTCATTGTATACATGTCCCACATGGTCTTTAAGCTGTGACATTCGATGGGAGAGGCAGGAGCCATGGTATGTGACCTTTACAGTTAAAATTAATCATAGTTACGTGACATAAAACATTTGCTTTCTTGGTCATTCCAGCAATAGTTCAGGTGCTCAGCACCCACGTGGGCTTGTGATTACTGTCGGGTGTGGAGCCCCTCCACTGGGGCAGGGCGGTGACCAGCCATGGCCCCAGTGGAGGACTCTGCAATGTGATCCTGGGCTCCTGCTTTCTTAATGGCTGGTCTCCAGAAATGGCCCCTGGCCCCATTAAGAAACTGTTCTTTTGTTTTAAGACTACTTTTATCTCTTATTAATATTTTTACTTTGAGGCCAGTTTAACTTTTTTTATATGGTCGTAAGATAAGAATCCGTTTGATCTGTTTGTTTTAATCTGCTCCTGTGATTGGAATCCTGTGTAATGACGAGTGGTCTAAGGTCCAGGCTCTGCAAGACCCCCTCTATGAGCGCTCTTGTGCCTCCCATGAGGAGCTGTCACTGTTTGCACTTTCTACTAGATAAAAATGAGAGAAACAGCATGTTTATAGCATGCGATCAACAAAAAACTAGAAATACTTTATATTCAAGCAACATGTTTTATTTGTCTTTGTTTTGATAGAGTTTCTATTGTGACCTGTAAGTGAACATTAAATCCTAAGAGAACAAAATTTCTGAGTGAATATGAGCACTTCAGCTCAGGGCTGACCGTCCATCTGGTCTCTGATGGCTGGTCTTCCCAAGGGGGGCCAGGTAGAAGTGGGAGACACATATCCATTCAGCGCAGCTCCTGCAGGGAACAGGCAGGTGTGCAGACAGGTGTCTGCGCAGACAAGCAAAGCTGACTCTGCAGCCACCAGCACCTGAATAAGGTGTAAAAGGATTTCATTTCATCATGAATGAAGCCTCCTGTTCAACTAATGATAAATCTGAATAACACAGTCATTATGAGACCTGGCTTTGGACATAGACACACCTGAGATGAGGTCCCAAAAGTCCCAAAGGGCAGGTGGCCACAGGCGGGTGGCAGCTCGTTTCTGCTCTGCACACTCTGGATGATGCTTGAATGGATCTCAGTTTGTCGGAAGATTCGATAAGGGCTTATTAACCTTAGCATTGTGCCTGGCTTGCCGTCATGTGCTCAAAGGCTGTTATGATAGAGATGATTGTTGTTGTTGTTGCTATTGTTTAGCCGCTCAGGTGTGTCTGACTCTTTGCGACCGCAGAGACTGTAGCCCGCCAGGCTCCTCTGTCCATTGAATTCTCCAGGCAAGAACACTGGAGGGGGTTGCCATGCCCTTCTCCAGGGGATCTTCTGGACCCAGGGACTGAACTCACGTTTCCCACTTTGGCAGGTGGATTCTTTACTGCTGAGCCACCAGAGATGATTATTGTTACTCTGAAGATTAAAAATAGAAAAAAAAATGTCCATGAAGCCACAGGAGGCTGTGGTTAATAAGGTGGACTTCAAAGATCTACATGTGTGTGTGATACATGGGACAGCAAAAACAGGGCAACCCAGCTTCACATGACAGGTACTCAATCAATATGTTTAATGAAAGCAATGTGGAGAGACCATTCCTAATTTATCTCTGAAGGCTGGATTTTTGTGGTTATTGTTTTTTTTTTTTAAATCAATTGATAAATCCGTCCAAAAGAAAGTGATAGAGAAGAGAATTGGTTTAGCTCCACCCATCCCAAATCCATCAACATGCCCTTCCAGAAATGGAACAATTGCAGTTTGCAGCCTCAGAAAAGCTCGCTGAGAGTGGCGGGTGTTTCAATGTCTTTCTGACCCAAGAACCTGCCCTGAGGAGGCAGGACCACTTCCATATTTAGTGCAAATCTCTACGAAGCGCTCACAGCTGTCTCATTTGTCTTAGCAGTGGCCTTGGCTTCTGTGACTTGTCACTCCAGCTTTCAGGTTTGAAAATGGTGTCGATAAAATATGGCCAGTAAATGAGTAAACTAAACACATTAGTTTTTAACAAGAAAGCTACAAGGAAGTGTGACTATATTTTTAGAAACAAGTATTGTAGAAACCACTACGTGGATGAGTTCTTCAAGAAAGTTTATTCTCCCTGTTCAAAATATTATCAAAATAGCTCTGACAATGAGTTCAGTAATCTTCCTTTGTCAGGAGAGAATTACATTCACCATTAAGAGTTATTGGCCAAGATAGCAGAAAACAAACAAATACAAAGACTCACAACTAAAATCATATCATTTTAAAATATGATGCTTTAAGAATCTGCTGTGAAGTGGTACAAATTCAGAAGAACATAGATCTACTTTCCCACTGGAAACCATATAGATTGACAAAATTATACTTTTCAATTTCTGTATGTGAATAGGAAATATGGAATTGAAAAAGAAACCCAGCATTTTATAGAGAACTTATAAAGAAATCACATTACAATTTCATAATAGGATGTTCTTTTAAACTTATTTTATTTAATTCTATGATATGAATTTCAGTCAAGGTTGCCAACTGATTTTAGAGTAACTGGCAATTTCTAGTAACTGTAGAATGTTAATTATGCCAGAGCTAAACTTTCTGCTAAACGATGAGAAGCCCACGCACTGCAGACAGAGAGTAGCCCTCCCAGCAACAAAGACCAACCACTGCCAAAAGTAAAAAAATAAAAATTATATAAAAAGAAACATCAAACCTATAGTCTTCTAGAAAACAGTAGAACAAATATTAAGAATTTTATGTATGCATTTAAATTTGTGAAAACTAAGAGGAAGAATTAAAGAGTAATGCCCATACTGGCACAATGGGGTAAATTCAGCAACTTAGGAATGATAAATGACTATTTTTAAGAACTCTAGATGTTCTATTTCTACTTTGAATAAAATTAAAGCACTTTAAACCTCATAATTGAACATCAGCATCTTTTAGAGTAAGTGCAATGGGTTAGAATGTTTTGCTCCACGGGTCACACAGATCTCACAGTTAAGGTCCTTGTAGCATCTGATCCCCTCTCTAAAACCAAAAACCAACCCACTTCCAATTTAACCAGATAGTAAAGGCCATCCTGATGCACACAAACTGTAAGGGCCTTGTTGTTGTTCAGTCACTCAGTCATGTCTGACTTGTTATGACTTCATGGACTGCAGAATGCCAGGCTTCCCTGTCCTTCACTATTTCCTGAAGTTTGCTCAAATTCACATCCATTGAGTCTGTGATGCCATCCAACCATCTCATCCTCCATCACCCTCTTCTCTTGCCCTCAGTTTTCCCAGCATCAGGGTCTTTTCCAACGAGTTGGCTCTTCGCATCAGGTGGCCAAAGTATTGGTGCTTCAGTTTCAGCACCAATTTCAATCAGTCACTCCAATGAATATTCAGAGTTGATTTCCTTTAAGATTGACTTGTTTGATCTCCTTGCTGTCCAAGGGACTCTCAAGAGTCTTCTCTGGCACCACAATTCAAAAGTGCCTAGTGATTTCCATTTCATTGGTAGAAGGAAAGTTGAAAACCAAAGTCTGTACTATCATGCTTGGCCATTGAGAAAAACTGCAATTGTTTCCAAGTAAAAAATACCTAATGACACCAAAGCAGGGCCATAAAATAAAAAAAATGATAACCTGGACTTCAGCAAGAGTAAAAAATAATTGCTCTATGGAAGACTTTGTTAATAGAAAGAAGAGATAAAACTACAGAACAGGGAAAATATTTGTAAGTCACACTGCCTACCTTGAATTTGCATATAAAATATAGTAAGAGCTCTGGATGGCTCAGACAGTAAAGGATCTACCTGCAATGTAGGAAACCCAGGTTCGATCCCTGGGTTGGGAAGATCCCCTGGAGAAGAAAATGGCAACCCACTCCAGTATTCTTGCATGGAGAATCCCATGGACAGAGGAGCCTGGTGGGCTATAGTCCATGGGGTCTCAAAGAGTCAGACATGGCTGACAGAATAGCACTTTCACTTTCTAGAAACTCAATATGAAAAAAGAAGTCATCCAAGTAGAAAATGAGTGTATGATATGAAAAGGCATTTTGCTAAAGACAATATGAAGATTGGACTTTTCCTCTTATTTTAAATGTTATATGTTAATATAGTCCGATTACCCCGTGCCCTTCCTTTCATGGCCCCAGCTGAGTGATGGGCAACCAAAGGGAACAGAGGTGTGCCTGGACTAAAGCCTGTTATCTCCTGGCTCCTCACTTGAGCTGAAGCCACAGTAGAGGAAATGAGCATCCCTTGCTCTGACTCATGATTTCATGATCACAAATTATGACAATAATACTTTCCATTCGCCCAGCACTTTTGAGCTTATTTATTTTAACACATGAGGTCACCTCATGGCCTCAACAGTCTCCAGCGGTGGGTGTGAAGGTCTGTTCAGAGGACGCTGATGCTCGGCAGGTCAAGGAGGAGTGGGTGCGAAGCCAAAGACGTGCAGTGAAGATCCAGCCAGTCCCTCAAGCTCGCCTCGGTTGGGTACTTCCCACTTATCACGTTGTGTTCCAAGTCCTTTTGTTTTTTTTACAAAATGTTTTCAACATTCCTGGATTAGAGTTGCTTTATGATATCCATTTCCAGTGTACAGTAAAATGAATCAGCCACACCTATGTGGATGCTCCCTTGTTTTTGGATTTCCTCCCCGTTTAGGGCACCACAGTGCATGGAATAGAGCTCCCTGTGCTGTTCGGTAGGTTCTCATAAGTTGTCTATTGTATGCATAGTATCATATGCATATGCATAGTGTGTGTATCATTTTAAATTCTGGAAATCATCTTGTTATGGTTGGTTGGTCGTGAACATGCCACGATTGTGGGGGCTGTCTTCAACCCGGGAGCGGACTTTAGGAATGTTCTGTCCCCTCCGCTTTTCTGGAGGGAGGGTCTGCCACTCCGGGACAGTAGGAGCCTCTCCTCATTCTTTCTCAGCAATAACTCTGTAATGTCAGGGTTTGTATAAACCGCCACTCCACTCTTTCTCGTCTATAATTTCTTTCTTCCAAAACATGGCCACTGGATTCCTGTCTCATCTCCACCTGCCCATCTCACAACCAGCTGTCCAACCTATGAATCAGGCCACTCGAAAGATGCTTTGACAGAAACGCTCTTCTGAGGCGAGCGCATCTCAGCCTCTCCTGTTCTCTCAGGCGTCTCCATGGTCCTCGAGTGCTCAGCCTGGTCTCTGTGAGTTTGAGGTTGTGTTGGCCAAGCTCTGACTGTGTTAACCTCTCTTAGTCCTTGCTGACATGCATAATCCATGCCCTCTCCCATCCGTGCAGCTGTCTTCTTCCTTGTGAACACTCTCAGTGTTTAATAATAACTGCCCCATATGAAGCCACTTGGCTTGAGGCTCACGCTTGGGAGCATCTTCTTCCCTCGTGTGAGACTCCAAGGCCATCGGCATTGGCTTTGTCTCATCTCTCTTAGAGAGCCTCCCCTGGGTGTCACTGGTGCACATACGGTGCTGAGAATTTTAATATTCTGAACATCCCAGATATTCAAACCAACCGTATCTTTGTTTCAGGACAGACTCCAAATAAAGAAATTAATACCTTGAGATTTTATGATGTGATTGTGCTTGAGAAGGGGAGGAATGTTAGCTTTGTTGGTGCAATGAACTACAAAAGGGTGGCCATAAGGATGGTTTCCAGCCTGTCAGTCTGCACTAGGTGCCCTGTATTGAAGGCTGAGGTCCAATTATTTTCAGCCAGACTTGGATCAGTGTGACCTGGGAGAAAAGCGAACGCCTGGAATGTACCAGGAGGTGTCTGGTGATGGTCAACAGGAATCCATGCCAAGCCTCCGCGGTCCACAAAAGCTGTCCCAGTTGGCAACTCACCCTGCACGCTTCGGCACAGGATAAACCCTGGGCTCTCTGAAAGGTCTGCTCTAAGCTAGAGTCGAGACATGCAACCAGCCACTCCTTATCTCTGTTACATCCCAAGTGCTGGGTCCATGCCTTCCCCCTTGACGTCTAAGGCAATTGTCCTCTGCGTTGTGCTCTGATTACTGTGACGACTGGGGCTTCTATGAGTCAATGCGCAGATTCTTACCTGCTTACCCAGCTCGTGAGCCAGCTCAGGCCATTTGTTCAGACTGATACATTTCACATATGGTCTTTTCTATTTTCCCACCTAATGTAGCCTTTAAGAAATGAATCATTAGCGCATTTGGGCTAAATTATTGCTTTTAAACAGGAAAGGTGTCAGCCGATCCTCTTAGACAGGACTAGTGAACACAACCTGAGAAGCACCACAGAAGGCTGCAGGAGTGGGGCTCATCCAGGGCACCCCTGGGTGGGGATGCAGTACCTTCCCCCTCCTTGTGCCAATGCTGGGTCTTCACCTGGTGTATTTCATCAGTTTCATGGAAGAGGTTTGCATGTGTTACTTTGGAGACAACTTGTTAACAGAAAGTGCAGCAAGTCTTCACCTGTTCATCCATTCGTTTTCTTTCCTCCAAATTGGGTTTTCTACTGTTGCCCACAGTGATACATAATAGGAATTCTTACCTGTATATATTGTAAAAATGACTTTTTCATATGTTTTATTATATTTGTATGGATTATGCAGATCATTTTCTGAATGGCATAACTAAAATATTGAATACAGGGACTGTAGGTGAGTCTATCATGTTGTCAATAGCAAGACAGCTATGAAGGAAACCCAGATTTTAGAAAAAAAGCAGAATAATATATCTGGATTCTGAATCAGAAGTTCAAAGCTTGAAGCCAAAGCAGCTTAGTTTTGAGTAAGCTCAGTGGGGCTTCTGCCTCTAAGGGGAGGTGAGGCCTGAGCCTGCCAACAGGTGGGTTTAATCTGCCTTCATGGAAGGGACAGAGCAGCAGCTGCAAACCCAGGTCTGGAAAGCCTTGGTTTGTGATTTACAGCCAGGAGACTGAGCCTGGGGGAGGGGACAGCAGGGGAGAAGGCAATCCGCCTTCTTGCGTGGGGACCCATTGGGTCACCCATGGGAAAACCAGTGCTCAGTGGGAAGACCAGCCCAGGTCGAAATGCGATCTTTTATTTCTTAAGAGAAGCCAAGGATCCAGGTTTTTTCCTAGTATGCCCTCATTTTTATATTTTTACTACTTACTTTTTTTTAATTCTGTAGATCCCCCATCTGTCCATTGAGTGACCACTTTCCGATATTTGTCACAGAGACACATAAAATGATATTCTTCCTTCTTCTTGTTTTGATTTGTTGTTTTCAGATTTCTCATTTGGAACTCGTTGCTGTTCTTCCAGATTCTCTTCCTTTTCTCCCCTCCTCTCTGTGCTAGAAGTTGTGGGTTTTTTAAAAAAAATATTTATTTATTTATTTTTATTTTTGGCTGCACTGGATCTGTTGCTACACACAGGCTTTCCCTAGTTGCACGGAGCAGGGGCTACTCTCTAGTTGTGGTGCACGGGCTTCTCATGGTGGCTTCTCTTGTGGCAGAGCACAGGCTCTAGACACGCAAGCTCAGTAGTTGCGGCCCTGGGCTCTAGAGCACAAGCTTAGTAGTTGTGACGCATGGGCTTAGTTACCCTGCTGCAAGTGGGATCTTCCCAGACTAGGGATCGAACCAGTGTCCCCTGCATTGTAAGGTGAGTAGATTCTTAACCACTGGACCACCAGGGAAGCCCTGTGCTGGAAGATTTTAGCGCATGAAGAATGGATGACCTAAACTAGGAGAATGAGAGGAAGACTTCTTGTTCATTCTTTTGGGCATAAGATCCATATCCACCTGGTGATGGATGGAGAATAGTCATGGAAATCTTGCCTCTTATTTCAAAGTTGGACGCCCCTCCTCCTTCTCTTGAGTTTATATCTCCCATTCAAATAGGACAGAACATAAATTATGCTGGGGATAAACTAAGTAAGGGAGATTTTTTTCAGAAGGATTCTTTGCTGTGAAAGGAAGAATGGTTGTTC
Organism: Antilocapra americana; assembly: GCA_007570785.1. NCBI lineage: Eukaryota > Metazoa > Chordata > Mammalia > Artiodactyla > Antilocapridae > Antilocapra > Antilocapra americana. The sequence goes on from ML663566.1 coordinate 30,774,240, forward strand.
CCTGTTGGTTGAACTCCTGAATTCTTTTTTGAATTGAAATATATTTGATTTACAATGTTATGTTAATCTCCATGGTACAACAAAGTGACTCAGTTATACACACATATACGTTCTTTTTTCTCTTCTTTTCCATTATGGTTTATCACGGGTGGTTGGATAGAGTTCCTTGTGCTCTACAGTAGGACCTGTTGTTTATCCATTCTAAATGTGATAGTTCACATTTACTAACCTCAGACTCCCAGTCCATTCCTCCCCTCTTGGCAACATCAGTTGTCTTGAACTCCTGAATTCTTGATTAAGCCTAGGAAGGAGATGCTGTACCTTTCTAAGATGAGTTTCTCTCATAGCTCAGCCTGCTGCTCAAAGGCCCTCAACACCAGAATGGACCCAATGTTTCCTCTTCAGACTAAGAACCCTCGCCACCCCAGTGAAACTGGCACTAGTATACATTCAAGCACATGTCACTCTAAATTATATCCCCATGTAACCTGTAGCACTTGAAGGTGGACGCTCTCCCAAGAAAGAGAAATAAAAGAATCTTGTTTAAATAACCTCTATCTCTAGATGATTTAAAATACTCTGACAGATCTATATTATTTTTGAAAAATGAATCAAAAATAATTCAATCAGAAAAGCAACATCTGTTACTTATCAATAGCCTTGCAAGAGAACTAAAATGGTCTTTTTCTCTCCCCTGAAATCTACTGATAATTTTTTTTATCCCATGCCATTCATTGAGATCAGATGCATCGACTCCGTATCAACTCTTGGAATTACATAAATAATAAAGTCCTCGAGGCTGATGGCATGGGAACCCTGGAATGTGTAACAAGACAATCAGGATTAAAATCTAGATTTAATGTAAAGCATTCTAACACTGTCAAGTAAGATGAATTTGAAACTCCTTTGTTCTCTGAGGCCAGCTTGTGCCATGGCTAATGTTTTGTATTAAATCGTGTGCCATTTTTATCTGAGATGATGTCTTATTTTCTTTGTTTATGACTTTGGAAATTATTATAACAAGACACATGAAAGAGGCGACTGAAAAGTACAAATGGATAAAACAGCATTCGCTACCCAAAGCGAGTGTAAATGGAGCCAATAATTTTTTAACTTGACAGTCTCTTAATCTTTTCTAGTGAGCTCAGTGATGATTTTTCTTGGTTCAAAACCTGTCACAGCATTCATTTGTGACCATTTCTATTGCTGGGATTAGTCGAGGTCTATCAATTCTAAAACTCCACTTCTGCCCAACGAATGTCAGCTTTAATCACTAAATGCCAAACAATGCAAGAATTCCTGAGCCTACCTTTGTAGTTGTGATTACATTTTAAAACAGCACTGCAGTTCACGCACTGACCTAAGCCAGCAAAAATTCAAAATACAGGAGGTCCCTGCCGAGGGGCCATGCCTTTTGTTCTCTGGAAACCCTTTAGCTAAATTATTCGCCAGCCCCAAGAGTCAAAATAGAGAGCAGTGGTGTTAAATTTACCGAAGCGGTTATGATTCATATGTGGACCGGGCCACCTTGGCGGGCCCTGGGCTGTCTGGATGTGGAAATGTTTACACTAGAACCTCACTAGTGAAACCCAGGTTTATGGCTGATGCTGAATTTGCATGTGTACCAAAGAGTGCTATGGGATTTGTCCATGTTCCTCCAGCATATGGGGCAAACCTGGTGGCTCAGATGAGGAAGAATCTGCCTGCAACTCAGGAGACACAGGTTTGATCCCTGCATCAGGAAGATTCCCTAGAGGGGGAAATAGCAACCTGCTCCAGTATTCTTGCCTGAAGAATCCCATGACAGGGGAGCCTGGTAGGTACAGTTCAAGAGGGCAGAAAGAGTCAGACATGACTGAGCACATAATCATCACCCCACCACTTGAAGGACATACCTGCTAGACACTTAGATACTAGATGCCAAGGGGCTTTGATCTCGGCATTTGCGTGATGTCAAGAAGTAATAGGGTTTGCCCTCCTCTCCCCAGGAGGGTCAACCTGGAACATAAGTGACTCCTTTAGGCCACGAGCAGCTTGTGGATCACTGAGCTGTCCTCCTGCTCAGCAGAGGGGCAGGACTGGGAAAAGGGTGATGTGTGGTAAACCTAGAGTGTTCTATTGAAATTCCCAGAAATCAGTGTCTCCTGGGTCAGCTGAAAACTCTTTTAATCACCTCTTGAGGTTAGCAGAAGCATTGCCCCTGAATCAGCCATTGGAGGCTCCAGGAAGGATGGCCATCAGCTGAGGAACACAGAAGAGAGACTTCAGAGGCACTGAGAGAGGGTGCGCATAGAGGGCAGACACACACGTACTCACATGCTCTGCAGCTGGCACACCTGGATGCCCAGGGCCAGGTGGGCCTGCCAAGCAGCTGGGCCAGAAAGCCACTGCCCCCGGACACTAGGGACTGGAAGACAGCAATGGTCTTCCAAATAGGGGACAAAGTTCCTTCTTAAGGTGGCTTATCCACTCTGACTGCTTGGTCCCCCCTTCAGCTTTTGAAGAAATGTGTAGTCCAGGCTCAGCTCTCTTGAGTGTGGCTCTGGGGGATGTGGACTGGGCATTACTTACTATTAACAAGTATCAGAGACAATTCTGATGCAAGCCAAGGTTCAGGGCTGCTACCTTGAAGCATACACTTTTAGCAGCATGTCATGTGTTTAAGAAAAAACAAAAAAACTTGGTGAATGGATGGAAAGTGATTGTGTTCCAAGGAGGAGGAAGACGGAATGAAACGCACATATGTTCTCAGGAAATCAAGCTATGATTAAAAAAATAAAATGATGGTTTTCAAACCTGAGGATCCACAGAATTCTCTGGGAAGCTTGTTTAAGTACAGATTCTTTGCCACACTTGGGCAGACTCTGAATCCATACATCTGGTCTACAGTTGGAAATCTGATTTTTAAAAGGTGCCCAAGCTGATTTTCATACAAGTGGCCTATATTTTTTTAAAAAACACGGCCTAAGCACCGTCCAACCAGTCCTTCCTAAAGGAAATCAGTCCTGAATATTCATTGGAAGGACTGATGCTGAAGCTGAAACTCCAATACTTTGGTCACCTGATGCGAAGAACTGACTCATTTGAAAAGACCCTGATGCTGGAAAAGATTGAAGGTGGGAGGAGAAGGGGATAACAGAGGATGAGATGGTTGGATGGCATCACTGACTCAATGGACATGAGTTTGAGTAAACTCTGGGAGATGGTGATGGAGAGGGAGGCTTGGCATGCAGTCCATGGGGTCGCAAAGAGTAGGATAGGACTGAGTGACTGAACTAAACTGAACTGAACTGAAGCACTTTCCTAAAGCTAGTTAAAATTCAACATTCAAAAAAGGAAGATCATGACATTCAGCCCCAGCACTTCATGGGAAATAGATGGGGAAACAATGGAAACAGTGAGAGACTTTATTTTCTTGGGCTCCAAAGTAGATAGGGACTGCAGCCATGAAATTAAAAGATACTTGTATTTTGGAAAAAAGCTATGACCAACCTAGACAACATTTTAAAAAACAGAGGCATTACTTTGCCGACAAAGATCTGCATAGTCAAAGCTATGGTTTTTCCAGTAGTCACATATGGATGTGAGAGTTGGACAATAAGGAAGGCTGAGCACTGAAGAATTGATGGTTTTGAACTGTGGTATTGGAGAAGACTCTTGAAAGTCCCTTGAACTGCAAGGAGATCAAATCAGTCAAGCCTAAAGGAAATCAATCGTATATATTCATTGGAAAAATTGATGCCCAAGTGGTAGCTCCAATACTTTGGCCACCTGATGCAAAGAACTGACTCATTTGAAAAGACCAAGATGCTGGGAAAGATTGAAGGCAGGAGGAGAAGGGGATGAGAGAGGATGAGATGGTTGGCTTGGCATCACTATCTCAATGGACAAGAGTTTGAGCAAGCTCCGGGTGTTGGTGATGGACCAGGAAACCTGGCGTGCTGCAGTCCACGGGTTTGCAAAGAGTTGGACACGACTGAGTGACTGAACTGAACCGAACTGAACTGAACTGAAGCACTTTCCTGGTTTTAAAACATTCATGGAAGGGAAATGTCTATATTCAGAATATGTTCCGCAAGAAAAGTTTCCTCCTCATTTGAGTTCGTTTTATGCTGCATTTGAGGAATGCCTTGTAAGCCACTAGAATACTTGCCCACAAATAGACTATTACTGTGACTTGGCCAATAGAAACAGTACTCTACTAGATGTTGTGTTTCTTTCTATTATGATTCTCCCATGAGTTTTAAATTGGGTTCCCAGTGGGCAAATTCATGTTGGTTAGATAAGAACTTAGAGAAAACTTTGAAGAGTATGTGTGTCTAATACTAGTCATTCAAGTTTTACATCCCAGTGAACTCTGCCAGTTAAAGGCCATTCAGAACAGCTGTGGAGAAGGCAATGGCACCCCACTCCAGTACTCTTGTCTGGAAAATCCCATGGACGGAGGAGCCTGGTGGGCTGCAGTCCATGGGGTCCCTAAGAGTCGGACACAACTGAGTGCCTTCACTTTCCCTTTTCACTTTCGTGCATTGGAGAAGGCAATGACAACCCACTCCAGTGTTCTTGCCTGGAGAGTCCCTGGGACAGCGGAACCTGGTGGGCTGCCATCTCTGGGGTTGCACAGGGTCGGACATGACTGAAGCGACTTAGCAGCAGCAGCAGAATACCTGACCCTCCTAGTCTGACCACTGAAAAACCACAGAGCCTTCAGAAAGACTGAGATACATGGTCCACCATTATTGATAAAGAAATTCATTAACTCCTGGAACATTGGTTATTTTTCTCAACTGTGAGTGGAAAGGTTTGGAGGGGGTTACTCAACATTGTAGAAAAATACAAGGGTGGACATTTTTCTCGGGATTTTCTACTCTAAGTGAGATAAGAGCCACACATGCAAAACAATTGTGAATAATTTACAATAGTGAGTACAGTCAGGTACTAAAATAGGCATTATTACTAAATTGCTCGGAACAGGGACTACTTCATATGAGGAGTCCACAATGCGAGAAAGATGACTAAAAGCCAGATCATTCAGGAAAACTTCCTGAAGGGGGTGGGGTGAATGTGCCATATGTTCTATTTTAGTGACTGAATGCGTTCATTGCACGTAAATGTCCATCTCAAATAACTTAGCCGACCTGAACCTGTGAATGGATTCCTGACCATCCCTGTCCTGGGTGACAGGAAATTTGCTGTTGTTATTTATCACACCGATCGTCATAGACATTTGTGATATCAGTGTTTGCAATATTGAGTCATTTGCTTTCTACTAGTGCCCAGGACTTCCTGGTAGGCTAACTTTGCAAGCTTTCTCATCATTGTGAGCTGACTTTCCATCTCTAGCCCTCTTCCGTCTACAGCTGCCCATTCCTTGTCTCTTAAGCCTGTGGCTATTAGTCAGTGTCTCATCTTCAAGGTTTAATAATGTAAGGAATAGAAACTATTGAGCACATTTTGTCAAATACTAAGTACGCCTGTGGTCCCCACCTTTTTTCATAATGGCCTTGACCCCACTAGACACAGCTGGTGTCAGGATCAGGGGTGGCTGGTGGGGGGAGGTGGGGGGATAGTGGGAGAGATGAGGAGGCCATCCAGGGCGACTTTACCACATGCTTAAGGTCCATCCTCTCGATTAGGGCTCAACACAACTCTGACAAATACAAAAACCAAGAAGTTTTGTGGAGAAGAAAGCCAAGAAGAAATTGGAATGCCTATAATACATTGCCAAATTTTTGTGAAGACCAAAGATAATACTATATTAAAGGGCTGAGTATAGTAACTGGCATACTGTAGGCACTCAATAAATAATGTCAAAGATAATATGAATAATTATATTGTTTCATCAAGGGATGGCAAAGAAATGAATAATTGTGTAATAATTGTATAATGGTAGAACAGCTTTCAAGGCCCATTTCAAATGATTATTTGCTTCTAACCATGGTCTCCCTGACTCCCACAATAAATGGCATGTGTGTGCATGTGTGCCAAGTCACTTCAGTCACATCCGACTCTGCGACCCTATGGACTGTAGCCCCCTAGGCTCCTCTATCCACAAGATTCTCCCAGGCAAGAATACTGGAGTGTGTTGCCATGCCCTCCTCCAGGGGGCTCTTCCTGACCCAGGGATCAAACGCTTGTTTCTTAGGTTTCCTGCATTGGCATGCAGGTTCATTACCACTGGTGCCACCTGGGAAGTCCAGTGAATTGTACATTGTCACACCCAAAAAAGAAAGTCAAGAAGACAGCCACTGGCCAGGCTCACGCAGCTCTCACTGTGGCCTGACATAGCCCATCCCCTAGGGCCATCGCAGCACCCAGGGACAAGCAGAGGACAAGCTGGCATGATCATAGCCTCCTGTAGAGTGATGGGATGAAGACGTGGAATGATGATGAGTTCCAAAGGAAAGGAACAACTGCATTTCGATTTATTTTCTGATCCCATTTTACTGATAAACTCCCACTTATTGAGAAAATGAAGGCTTGAAGATGAGAAGTAACTGGCTTCATTGGGCCCAGTTTAGTTCGGCTTGAAAGTTACTCAAAGGGCTTCATAACAGGAGGAAACAACTCTGCCTGCTGCACACTAGACATGTTCTCCTGGTCTCTCCGATCTATAAGAGTGTTCTCATTGAATTCACTTCTCCAAAGATGTGCTGGCACTCTTGTTCATCATGCTCAGTGGGTAAGTCATCTCCATCTTGTGATCCCATGAATCATAGCCTGCCAGGCTCCTCTGTCCATGGGATCCTAGGCAAGAATACAGGAGTGGATTGCCATTTTCTTTTCCAGTCTCTTATTAGAAATAGAACATTAAACCATCAAATAACTGTAATTCTAGGGAGAGTCCATCTTTATCTCTGCCTTCCCTTTTAAGATCCTAACATTGGAAAGAAGGAGATTTCTGAGAGTGATTCTTACCAGGGAGCTCTGAGTAGTTTCTTAAAGATGATTAAGACACCAGGCCATGTTAGTGACATTAAAAATAAAAACTAGGCACACGTGTGCACCCAAGCACGTGCATACACATATCAAACTACAAAATGCTAGTAAAACTTCCTAAGAACAACATTCATGTCTTTCAGGATAGTACAAACTGTTAGGTATAAAATAAGCTACAAGGACATATTGTACAGTCCAAAGAATATAGACACTAAAATAAAAAATTATAAAAAAGTGAAAGTGTTAGTTCCTCAGTCATGTCTGATTCTTTGTGACCCCATGGACTATAGCCCTCCAGGCTCCTCTGTCCATGGGATTCTTCAGGGAAGAATACTGGAGTGGATAGTTACACACTCCTCCAGGGGATCTTCCCAACCCAGGGATCGAACCTGGGTCTCCTGCACTGCAGGCAGATTCTTTACCATCTGAACCATCAGGGAAAACCCAACAAGTTAGATATGGCTGTATTATAACACATAACCCCAGACATTGTATCTCAAAGCTGGGATGATTTACCTACTCAGAATTCTTCAGTACAAGTTGGACTTATTGAGGTTGGGCACTCCCCTTGCTGGTCTCTGCTGGAGGTCATTTGTGTGGTGACAGGACAAGGTGGTTAGGGCTGATGTATGCACACAGACTCACTAAGAGGTCTGGCTCTTTGCTAAGACCATGGGCTCTCTGGTTTGTATACCAGTGGCGCCTCCATCAGGACGGCACAGATTTTACACATGGTGACACCATGGTTCCAAGAGAGTAAGAACCAGTGCGCAAGTGCTTATCCGGTCTTGGAAAGTGTTAGTCGTTCAGATATACTTGCACTGTTGTTCTTCACACGTGTGCTCAGTCACTAATTCGTGTCCAGCTCTTTACAACCCCATGGACTGTAGCCCACCAGGCTCCTCTATACCTGGAATTCTCCAGGCAAGAATACTGGAGTGGGTTGCCATTTCCATCTCCAGGGAATCTTGCTGACCCAGGGATCAAACCCAGGTCTCCTGCATTGTTGGTAGATTCTTTACCATCTGAGCCACCAGGTTAGTTCTATCTGGTCTCAGTTTGCCTTCCATTTGCTGTGTCTCACTGACCAAAGCAAATGAAAATCAGCAGGATAATGGTCCCCAAAGACTTCTATATCCTAATCCCCAGACCTATGAATCTGTTACCTTCAATGGCAGAAGGGACTTTATCTTCAAGTTTTTTGTTTCTTTGGAAATATATATAAATATTTTAAAATTCTAATAGTTCCATATCTTCTACTAGTGGGATGCAAGCCCCATCAGGGCTAAACAAAGCCACACTAAGTGCAGTTTGGGGGCCCTGCTAACATTAGAAAGAGATCTGCTTATAATAAACCAAATTTGATTTCATAGAAAACAAAAATAAATATATGTTAGGTCTTCTTAATCATTGTTTGAAAGAGAACATTAAGCATTGCTTCCTTTCCTGCTCTCACAGTTGATTTTCACAAACTTACTCTTGCAATGAAGAGGTTCAAAAGCTGAGCCCACGTCCTCCTCTTGCATCAGGAGGGGGCACAACAGGGAAGGGAAAAAGTCTGGTACAAAAGAGAGAGAGCACTGAACTCGACTCCAGGGGGCAGGGAAGAAGCACATCTAGGAATTTTCCATTTGCTAACCAGACTTTGAATCTAAGACACTTGAGGTTGAAGGTAAGTAAAGCACTATTTCCCTCCCAGAGTGTTAAATCTCGAACCAGGAAGGCCTGGTTCAATTAGGGAGGAAATGAACCCCCATCTGCTGTAGTTGCCCCAGACAGACCCCCAACTCTCATGTCCACGGCCTCTGACTCTCAGGGGGCATTTATAGGGCCACAGATGGAGCTCTGGTGTTTGAGGCTCTTGGCATACCTATGGTATCTTGGTCCTGATGGGGTGAGGGGTGCTCGTACTTGTCCTCAACTGTCTTCACCTGTGCTCACCTGTCCTTAGCTGTGCTCAAAACCCACAGCTGCTGTCAATGAAGAAAGAGAACCAGCACACCTCTCATCTCATCTTTGTCCTCTGAAATCAGTTGGTGGGAATACAACGCACCAGTTGATTGAGAGAGATGGAGAATAAACTCTTCCTGGAGCTGTTCTAGGCACCATCACCCTCATCAGGGTCTGCCCAGCCTGGGCGGTCAGTCTCAGGCCATCACACGGAGCTGGAGAGTCATGCAGAGTCCCCGGTTTGACACAAGTGCCACTGAATTAGAATCTGGACTTGAACACAATCCCCAAGTGACACTTCTCAAACAATAACATTTCAGAAGCACCGGCCCACAGAGCATGAAACGACGACAATCCTGGTGACCAGTGACTATAATGAAGGGAAAGAGATGTTCAATACAGAAAAATGATGCTGCCTATTATGTGGCCTGAAATTGGCATTTTTAAGAATGAAGTGGCTCCCTATGAGTCTGTATTTTTGCATGTTGGAAATTCTGCTCAGATCAGTTAAACTGAAAGCAGATCCATTGAACAGCAGGAGAAGAGAGACAGAAGTAATGATGGGGATTCTGTCATGAGTATTTCACTGCTTGGATCTGTGTTCCTAGTGGGTGGGGTTTGGAGACAGGATCGTTACCTACAAAGAGAGAGTCATGCCTGGGCCTCCTGGCTCCCATCTCGCCTCTCTGACCTCAGAACACATTTTCCAGCTGCTTTTCTGTTCTGACTGTGATCTCATTATTGTACTTAAGCTTGATTGTGATAGTGGGAAGAGATTTATTTTTATAACTTATATTTGAATGTTCAAGCAAATTCTGTGGTAGCAGTTTGAATACTTTAGAAACCAAGAGGAGGCCCCATTTCTGAATATAGGCAGCACAAGCAAACAAAGAGTCTTTTGCGAATATTCAGAGAAAACTTGATTGAATGCTCAGTATCTTACACTTTGACACGCGCTCAAAACTCCAAGTTGTATTAACCCTAGGAGGCTTGATTTCCGCAGTCCTGTAGCTTTGGGCTTTTCAGTCAGTTTAGTCTTGGGGAAGAGTTTACAGTCAGTCTTTTTCAGCTGTTCTGTGGCACAAAAATAGGGTGGCCACTCCGAGGAGATGTGGTCCAGCTGGGAGCTGTGGCTGGGCGGCTGGCCCCTTCCACCGTGTCTGCCCAGCATGACCGTCAGTAGACACGCTTGTAATGATGCATCTCTCCAGACGCGTGCTTTAAAAATACACACAGGAAAACCACATCGTCCATTGTCCCATTTTAGCCTTCACTCAAAGGAAAGTGGTATTTTCAAATCATTTCAATGAAAAGCATCCATTTCAAGGCCAGATAAAGTATCTTCTTAAAGCTTTAGAATGTTCCATCTTATCTGACAGCCTCTGGTATATCATCCTCTGACTTTTCCAGGGCCCCAGGTGACTTGGGGCTTCCCAGGTGGCATTAGTGGTAAAGAACCCACCTGCCAATGCAGGTGATGTAAGAGACTCGGGTTCAATCCCTGGGTCAGGGAGATCCCCAGGAGGAGATCATGGCAACCTACTCTAGTATTTTTGCCTGGTGAATCCCATGGACAGAGGAGTTTGGTGGGCTTCAGTCTATGGGGTCACAAAGAGTCAGACACTACTGAGCAACTTAGCACACACGCATACCAGATGACTTGAAGCACTTTCTTTGTAAGAGGGGCTTCTCTGAGTGTTAATACTCTTCTGTTTAAGAGCCTTGCTAAGAAACCCACTGTGTCAGGGTTTCTTGTAGGCAACACTGGATGGGATGTTCAGGTACTGTGCCCTCTGGGGAAAAGCAACTCAAAGGGGCCAGTCGTTTGCATGTGGGTATCTTGCTGTTCATTTTCCTACCCAAGGAAGTGATAGGATCACAGATATCATGCTCAAGCCTGCAGAAATATCTAAGATCTAGTCCTCCAGTTCTGATCTTATGTGCCTCTAAACCAGGGTTTCCACTAAAGAGAAAAATTCCCTATGTTTACAATTTAAGAAAAAAAGGTTCTGTCAGAGATGAATCTCAAAGCCTCATTGTCTTGAAGATGTTATGTGAGTGCTCACTCGCTCAGTCATATCTGACTCTTTTTGACCCCATGGACCATAGCCCGCCAGGCTCCTCTGTCCATGGGATTCTCCAGACAAGAACACTGGAGTGGGTTGCCATGCGGCACCCCACCAGGGGATCTCCCTGACCCAGGGACCGAACCTGTGGCTCTTGCATTGGCAGCAGATTCTTTACCACTGAGCCTTCTGGGAAGCCTGAAGATGTTCTAAGAACGTGAATATCTTTGATAGGTCTCTGCAAATGGCTAGTTTCGAGCAATTGTATTTATGAAAACATTTGCAGACAAAACATGAGAATAAGAGAAGACATTTTAGATACAATATATAAATATAATACTTTTTTAGATACATGGGGAAAATGCATAAAAAGAAAATTTCAATGACCCATCCCCCATCTCCAAGAGCTAAACACTGCCGACACTCTTGGGTATTTCTTTTCAGTCTTAACAATACATGCATGTTTACACATTTTTGGTTACACAGAAATACCATTTCCAAAAAAGTTGCCTGCAAGATAAAGTTAGATTAGAATAATAGTCAATAGTGGCTGAACCTAAATAAACTGATACGTCTCTTTCAAAAGCGAAGTCACACTATCAGTATTGTCTTTTTGCCTTCTGCAGGGGGCAGCCTGCACAGTGGAAGCCAGGGAGCAAGGAGGCAGGGAGGCATCATCTGGTTATATCACTTGCTTTATTAAGTGACCCGTCTCAGGCTCAAAGGTGTTCCAGTGGAGACGATAAATTATGTGGCCGCCCTGTATAACAAAAGCCAGCCTGCTTTTAGTGCGTCCACATACTTTGTGTGGGAAATTAACTGTTCACCTGGGTATTGAATTTGCTTATCCAGGAAAAAATCTTTTTCCCCTGGACAAGATTTTGTTGGTGGTCTCTTGGCCAGATTGTCGCTTATAATTGCCATTCCCTGGAGTAAAAGACTCATTTAGTCAACTCTGTTCATTTGTGGGTGGTGGGGGTGGGGGTAGAGTGGGAGAGAAAATCCACCCTTCCTTAATCCAGAACAGCCTTCTTGAGGAGTGAGCTGCAGCTTCTGAATCGAGCCAGCCAGAGATGGTTTTGCTACTTACCCTGGAAGGTCGTTTGTCCAGGCTTCTCGGTGGGCTCAGTCTACTGGCTCATCACTGACTTTTGTCTCCAGTTTAAATTTTTTCTGGATCCACCCAAGGGTAATGAACCAGAAAATCCTAGGGTTCTGGTGTTTTCGTTATGAATTCCTAGGAGTCTACAACTCAGTTGCACAAAAACAGTTGTTCTGACTTGAAATGACTTGAAAATTGAGTCTGGAGGTCCACACTTGGAGGCAAATATTTCCTTAGAGATGTCTGGTGAGGGGTTGGGACAGGAAGATAACAGGGGCTTGTGATTTTGAGCTCTTCTGAACTCTCAGAGAAACGAATTGGGAAGGAGGGGAGGGGGACATGCCAACCCATGGTCATCGCCTTCCCTGTGGAAGGTGGACTGAGCTCCAGTCTGAGTCACACACTAATTAAAAAAAAATTTTATAGCAAGATATTTACTTTAGAATATTGTGTTTATTTCTGCCACTCATCAACATGAATCAGCCATAAGTATACATATGTTCCCTCCCTTCTGAACCCCCTCCCACCTACCCCTCTAGGTTGTCACAGAGCCCTGTGTCGAGCTCCCTGTGTCACACAGAAAATCACCACTGGCCGTCTATTTTACATACGGCAGTGTACATGTTTCCACACTACTCTCTCAATTCATCACACCTTCTCCTTCCCCCACTGTGTCCACATGTCTGTTTTTGATGTCTGTGTCTCCACTGCTGCCCTGTAAATGGGTTCATTGGTCAATCTTTCTAGATTCCATATACATGTGTTAATATCGCTATCTTGTCACTTCCTTGTTCCCCCGGGGTCTTCCTCTTCTAGAAGGGAAGGCCCTTGAAAGCAGGCAAGTCTTCACAGTGGCTCCTAAAAACTGGACAGCACATCCCTAAGTGTCTGCTAAATGCTCACATCAGCCCCAGCGGAAACACTCTGGGGAAATCATGCTTCAGCTCATCCTCCCTCTATCATCTGGACCTTGTGGTCTGAAGTTCACTCATTTTTATCCATTCCCTCCTTTTGTTTCTCTGGGACTCAAGTGTTGAGTTAACCATAATTGGCAGTCGATGGCATCCTATCACACTAGAATTCTGAGCCCGTGCATAGCTCGATTCCACTGATTTATTCATTTTCATTCATTTGCTCATTTAATAGCACATCAGCCCTTGTGACTCTCACCTAATGAAAGACCTAAGTTAGGTACATCCCCACTAACTTACGTGCTCTTCCCATCTCACTAGATGACCTGAACATTCATCCTTTACCTGTATGTGCTTCTGGATATCTCCATGCATGTCCTTCTGGTACTTGCTTTCTCACTCTATGTGACTGTATGGGCTCAATGTTCATGTCCCCTCAAAATTCATATTTTGAAGCCCATACCATCAATATGACAGTACTAGGAGATGGGGTCTTTAGGAGGAAATTGAGTTGAGATAAGATCATGAGGGTGGGGCCCTCACAACGGGATCTTCTGAGATGAGGGGGAAACTCCAGGCCTTCCTCCCTGTCCATGAACTTGCCCAAGGAAAGGCCAGGTGGGCACACATCCAGAAGGCCACTGTCTTCAAGCCAGGAGGACGGCTCACAGGAGGCATTGGATTGGCACCTTGATTTTGTTTCCCAGTCTTCATAACTGTGAGGGATAAAAATCTGTTGTTTCAGCTCCTTAGTCTGGTATTTTTGTCGTAGCAGTTGAAGCTGACTTAGACGGTGACTTTACAAAGATTAATCCATGTTGCAGTCAGGTCTCTTCTCTCATTAACTGCTCTGTAATGTTTCACTGGGTGTATATATCTTAATTTTTTTTTGAATAGGTATTTGGGTTATTTATAGTTCTTGGCTTCCCAGTAATGCTAGTGGTAAAGAATCCACCTGCCAATGCGGTAGATGCAAGAGACTCGGGTTTGATCCCTGGTTAGGGAAGATCCCCTGGAGGAAGGCATGGCAACCCACTCCAGTATTCTTGCCTGGAGAATCCCATGGACAGAGGAGCCTGGTGGGCTACAGACCATGGGATCACGAAGAGTCAGACATGACAGAGAGACAACAACAACAACAAAATAGTTTTTGGTAATTAAGAAAAGGGCTGTTGTGAGCATTCGTGGTGGGACCCTTGATAGGCACAGATGTGGGCCCACTCTGGGCATGGGATTACTGACTCAGGGGTATGCACACATTCAATTTCACAAAATAAAGCCAGAATGTTTCCTGTGTGGTTGTGTACCTTATGTTCATATTAGAGATGCATAAAAACACTCATTGATCCGCACCCTTCCCAACATTTCATATTGTCAGAATTCTTAATCTTCCTAAGCTAGAGGAGTGTTTAAGAGGATGTTTTATTTTGTTTTGATTTGCATTTCTTTAATTAGTGACTTCAAATGTCTTTTCACGTTTGTTCCCTGTGTTTCTTCATCTGTGAAACACTTTTTTCACACTTGTTTTTCTTGTGCTCTGTTCAGTTTTCTCTCATGTAATTTTTTCCCCAGTTCCTTGAAAAAAAAGTGTTTTTGGTGTTTTTTGTTTTTTTTTGAACATTCTTGATACTAGTCCTTTGTTGGTTTTAAGTGTTGCAACTTTTTTTCTCCAGTTTGCAGCTTGCCTTTTGCCTTACTTAAGATCTTTTTGATAAACAGATTTTAAACTTTTTAAAAAATATGATCAAATGTCTAATTCTTTTTTGTTATGTTTGGCGTTTTTTGTGTCATGTTTGAAAAGTATTTCCCCACCCTAAGGTAATAAAGCTTTTCCTTTATACTTTACTCTAAAAGTTTTAAAGTTTTACTTTTGACATTTAAGTTCTTCATCCATCTGGAGTTGATTTTTGCGTATGGTAAGAAGTAGAAAACCCATTTTCATTTTTTTCCATGTGAAGAACCAATGTTTCCAGCACAGTGTGTTGAAATACATTTTTCCCTTTATCAGTTTCACAGTAGCTTCACAAAAACAGTCGAGAAAAATTCCCCAAAGTTTCTTCCCACTAACAATAAAAATAAATACTACTAATAAGTAAAAACTATCATTTTGAATCAGTATTTGCGAGGTGACATGTCAGGAAATTTACAGCTATTTAATCACAGCAAACCTATGGATTAGGGGTGATATGATATATATCGTCATTTTATAAAGAAGTCAAGTAAGACTGAAGACTCTTAAATGGAAGTTACAAATGCATCAGTAACAAAGAGAGGACCTTGTTCCCAGGGTCCTCCATCTGATGGTGTGTGGAACAGGGCTTCTAGCCCCTGTCTAACATCTATGTTTTCATGACTTTAGAAGGTAGGTGTTAAATGGGACCAGCTGCTTTCTGACCTTTGTTGTAGTCGCTCAGTCATGTCCGACTCTTTGTGACCCTATGGCCTGTAGCCTGCCAGGTTCCTCTGTCCATGGAATTTCTCAGGCAAGAATACTGGAGTGGGTTGCCATTTCCATCTTCAGGGATCTTCCCAACCCAGCAATTGAAGGTGCATCTCCTGCATTGCAGGTGGGTTCTTTACTGCTGAGCCACCAAGGCAGCCCTCTCTGGCTTTGCTCAACATTAAAGTGAAGAAGAACTGGCCCAACGGGAAATGCATACATTGATCTTGCCCTCAGGAAGTGACCTTTCTTCCTTTCCCACGGGGTCAGTTTCTCTCTTTGCTCCAATAGCCTGAGTACAGGCTCACTGAAGCATCCTTCTGTCCTGGGGTAGGCAGGATGTCCTGGAGTGTGGAGACCAAAGCATAGGTAGACTGGACCACTGCCCAGAACAGGCAGCCCCACTGCTCCCAGGGCACTTTGTGGGCCCGTAAATCTGGGTGATGAACTCTGCGCTAACAAGTTACTTCACATCTTCTCTTTCACATCACAACCATCTCCTCCTGAACATGCTCTGTGGCCTATACTTGATTGTGAAAGAGAAGCATAACCTTTATTTTAAGAAATTTTTAAATGAAAAGACACTAGGAATCACAGAGAATAAGAAAACTCAGACTTAGTACCAAGTGTCCCATCTCTCCTTTACTGGCTATCTGACTTTGGACAACTCATCTAATGCAGTGGTCACCATGCTTTTCCCACCAATGGCCCCCTGGAAATAGCTGGGACTTTGCTGATCCACAGTCTCTGCAATCATGCTTGGCTCTGCTGCTATTGTGGCAAAGTGACTGCACAGATCAGTGTGCCAATAAAACTTTATTTAGAGACACTGAAACTTGCATTTTAGAGAATGGGTCATAAAATGTCATTTTTTCTTTTGATTTTTTCTGTCATTCATTTGAAAATATAATAAATAAAAAGGAAGTAGGCTGGATCTGGCCCCAGGACAGTATTTTTCAGGACGCTGAGTTCAACTATCTGTAACTCACTCCTCTGTAAAACTCAAACCATGAGAACTGTCTTGGGGTAATGAGTTGTGAATAGTGTGACATTAGTGAGCCGAGTCACCAGTGCTAGCCACAGAGAAGGGATTCAATGATTTGTTTTAAATTTAAAAATCAGAAATAATTGTTGTCCTTGTAAACTTATTCAATACATACATATGTGTCTTTTCTGGTCAGCTATTGTCCTAAGGGCAGTGATGTTGCAGGTAGGAAGAGGTTCAGTCCCTGCCCTTCTGGTGTTTACATTCTAAGAGGGAAGGAGAAGGTCTCTGGGATAAAAAAGTAAATTTATAGCAAGTCAGAGAGTGATAAATACTAGGAGAAAAAGGAGTATACGGGGAAGATTTAGAATGTGGTTTCAAATTTTCGAGTCATCAGCACACAGATGGAATTTCAAGCCATAAAATTTTATGAAATCATCAAGAGCAAAGTGGAGATCGTAAAGAAAAGAGGTCCAAGGTTTAGGCACTGAGCTACTTACTCTGATATTGAGTCAGGGAGATGAAGAAATACACAAGGAGACTGAGGAATACAAGCGAAACCCAGGGAGTTTTCTCATTGAAAGCTGGGTGTGAAGAGGGGGAGGTCCTGGGGGAGAGGGCTCACACATGGGGACTCCTATTTGTCCAGCAAGTTGACCCCCGAGCTGTGGCTGGTGCATAAACATAGATGTAATGGGTGGCCTTGACAAGAGCAACTTGGGCAGAATGGTTGGGGTTGGGGATAGAATGGTTTGTTCAAGAGAAAATGGACAGAAACAAGAAATTGGAAAGGAGTTGAGGGTTACCCATAGTTGGGGATGAAGGGTGGGTTAGGACCAGGGGAGGGAATAGAGGGTTCTATTTGTCTGTTTTGATTTCTTTTTTTTCCAAGGGGGAAGAAATAGCAAGGTGTTCACATGCTGATGGGAAGGAGGCAGCAGAGGCAGTGGAGAGATGAGCAAGGTGCCTGCCGCAGGTGGTCATGGGTGAGGGGGTGTCTAAGCCTAGAGGAGATGGAAGGGCCGGGGTAGCCCAGAGCCTGGGGGTTCACCCACAGAGGCAGGAGAGCAGGCAGAGCAGACGCACGTGCCTGGGGCCCATGGGAGACCTCTTCTGCTTGTTTCTGTTGTCTCAATAAAGCAGGGCTTCAGCTGAGAGTGATAATGAATTCCTAAAGTTGAGGGAGAGAGGCATGAATAACCATATGATTATTGTGTTATGATTGTTGGGTGATAGATAGACCAGGGTTTCTTGGAGGGGTGTATGTGGATTTAATAGTTTATGAGTGAATTTTAGAATATTCACAAATCCCCTGAAACTATGGAGGTGACTTTCTCCAAATATACATTTTGCTTTATTTCTGGAAGAGTTCCCAGCCCTCTTTAGATTATCAGATGAGTTCTTGGCTCAAGCAAGATTAAAAACCAAAACAAGACATAAAAAAACCTATAGACGAAAAATGGTAGCCAGGGCATCAAGTCCAGATCTCTGCTCCATACCTGGCCTGGGCAGGAAGGCTGGCTGTGTTCTTGGCTGTGTCTAGATGCTAGCTTCCTTATTGGGATCAAGACGATGAATTATGGCTGAGGCCCAAGTGCTGGGGTCCATAGGGTCGTATTCAGGGTGAGATGTCAGAGAGAGACAGGCCCTGGGTGGGGTCTAGAAGGTCACTTGGAGCAGAGGCTGTGGTCACCGGGTCCAGGAGAGGTTCCAGGGGTGAGGCAGCCACAAGCGGTTCTCCAGATGCGCACAGACCCCACCACCTCCATCCCACCCGCCAGACATCCGCTTGCCTTAGAGGATGCTCAGCCAGGGCAAAGACATACTCAAACAAAAACACTCCCAACAATTCAGCTTCCTCAAGGTTAAAAAACATCAGCTATTTAAAATATGCAAACATGGAAGAGGAAAATCTAATTTAGCTTCAAAACTGAAACACACTATTTTGAGAAGACAATGCAGAAGATCCCCCGGAGTTCTCAAATTTAAAATTTGCTTGATATTTTAGGTGTTTTATTTTATGTCTTTTAATTTACTTAATTTTCATCCCTAAAAGATATGGTACAAATAGCAAGGTATTTTATGTGGATTGGGCTTCCCTGGTGCTCAGTGGTAAAGAATCTGCCTGCAAATACAGGAGCAGCAGGAGACTCAGGTTTGATCCCTGGGTTGGGAAGATCCCCTGAAGGAGGTCATGGCAACCCACTCCAGTATTCTTGCCTAGAGAATCCCATGGACAGAAGGGCCTGGTGGGCTACTGTCCGAAGAGTCAGACACAATTGAAACAACTTAGCACACGATAATAATATATATCAGAAGAGAAATACAAATTGTAATGAAAAAAAATATAATGTCACATTAAAAACTACTCATTGGGAAATTTAATTTTTTATTTTCTCTGAAATTCCGAAAAAGAAAAAAGGGAACAGTTCAATTCGTAGATACTTTTCACTAAAAACTTAAAAAT
This sequence comes from Antilocapra americana, assembly GCA_007570785.1. Lineage (NCBI taxonomy): Eukaryota > Metazoa > Chordata > Mammalia > Artiodactyla > Antilocapridae > Antilocapra > Antilocapra americana. Next base: position 30,793,100 of record ML663566.1, read on the forward strand.
AAGTCAAACTGATCTTTATTTGACATTAATATATATCTTCCTAACTTTTACTTCAAAGCTGAAGGGAAATAAAAGCAGCTGTCTTGCCTGATTTTTGCCTCTGGTGTTATTAAAAGGAGGGGAAAGCCTGCCCCAGGCTGAGATGCTATTTACAAGTTAAAGGCTAAAGCCAATTGTCACATCCAAGTTCTAAAATCCTTGTGAAAACAGTAACTTCTAATGGAAATCTGGACCCACCTATGCTCTGGTAGGGCTACATGCTTCCATAATAATAACAATAATAATAAATCTGGTTTTTCTGTGTTCAAACTCATACCACATTCTTGCTGTGAGGAAAATCAATTTATATTTCCAGGGAGGAATTCCAAAGCAGAGTTGGGTATTTATCATGACTGAACTGAACTGACAAGCTCTTCTCACTCTATTTTGCAGAGTTTTCTCCATGTTTACATCTGTTATTTTTAAAGTTAATGTTCGAATGAAAAGTACTCTGTATCAGATTTGACCTTTCCTCTTATTCCTTAAAGAATGTCACCCCCATTCTAACTAGACGGAGGTATGACTGCAATTCATTTTATTAAATATCCCATTAGAAAAACACTCTCTTTCCTAGCAAAGTATGCACTTGCTTTCGTCTTGGCATTTTTCTCTCAGCTGCCGTCATTGGATAGAAGCACGTACTTTGAAATGCCTGCCAAATATTTTTGCCCAATACCACAATAACAATGCAGCAAAGCAGGAGTGATTTATCCTAGTAAGTTTACAACAGCCGAGCCTGCGTGGGACATTCTGGAGTTCAAACAGAAGGTTTGCTTTTCCCTCTTAAATTGCGAGGAGGCTGTCCAAAAGCAAGCTGGGCCCGGCTGACCTTCCCCATGCGGTATAAACACCACCAAGTAACTAATTGGTTACTTAAAAAAAAAAAAAAAAAGACACTAAACACAAACATCCGTGCACGTGTCCATCCTTGAAGACACGGATCTGTACAAACCCATGCACATATATGTGTATAGTATTCGTCATATCGCCCTCAAATCCAAGTAAGAGTTTTATCATGGATACACCTTTTTTAAATTAAGTAAATGAAAGCATCATTTCTTTGCTTCAATTAAATTTTTTTTTTTTACTTCTACCATGAATTAATATAAGCATGTCTTGTTTGGGTTGCCTAACTATTGGACTTTACTTGAAATAACCAAGATGAATATACTTTCAAATTTGTGTCTCATTTTACTTCTGTGTGTGGCTTTTTAAAAAGATCCACAACAAAGGGAAAAATGCTGTGTGCTGCAGTGCCAAAGGCTGAATGCTGTCTGCTAGGTACAGAGTGCCAGTTCTTTTGAATTTTCCTTACTTACCCCTTCTATGGAAACAGAAAGAAACACGAATCGTCGTTTGGGAGGCAAAGGTGGGGACCGCCCAAAGCAGAGCACGCAGCACCTAGTGACCTGCTCTACGGGCAGCAAAGAGAGAGGAAGAAATCCAAAACTATCCCTGAGGAGCCCTCAATGATTCCTACTTCATCTCACTCTTTTTCAGCTTAAAACATTGTAAGTTGCCGATTGTTTTAAGAACAAAGTGAGATCTGGCTGGGGTTGGTCCTCCGAGGGCTCCAGCCACTGTCTTCTGACCTCCACCTCCCACTCCACTTGGCCTGTTTCTGGAGAAGGGTGATCTGTTTTCATTTCTGAACAGTCTGTCAAGAAAATGGGCTCCGTGAATATTCTTTAGGAGCCAGTGCTCCTAAAGAAATAAAGCGAGCAAGTGCTGGCTGGCTCTGGGCTCAAGCATGGCATGGTGAGAGAGGTGCCCTCTGGACAGAGACCTGTGTGGTATGGGCAGGGACTCGGCTGATCTCAGATGGCTCAGTCCTTAAGTCTGATCCGCTGGGACCCCCTGGGACAGGTTCGAGGCTTGCAGCCACAAGGGCAGGATGAGCTGACTGAAGCTTGGTAGTGACATCAACTGCAAAAAGGCAACTGGGGGAGTTTCACATTTCATGCTATTGTAGACTGTTTGGCTGGGATTTCTAAAATTCTAATTTTGCTTGTATGCATGTTTGTGATGGTGGCCGTGGTTGATTTTTTTCACTTGCTAAATAGCTTAACCAGTGGATCTCATTGTCAAAGGACTGGTTTAGGATGGGGTGATGAGCACGATTATTTGCAGGTACGGGGTGGGGAGCAGGAGAGACATAAAGTGACAAAGTCCATCTAGGTAAGCAAGTTTCACATAGAAAGCCATTCACTGGATGAGAATCTGCCTGCGATGTAGGAGACCTGGATTCGATTCCTGGGTTGGGAAGATCCCCTGGAGAAGGGAACAGTTCAAGTATTCTTGCCTGGAGAAATCCATGGACAGAGGAGCCTGGTGGGCTACATTCCATGGGATCGCAAAAAGTCGGACCCAACTGAGTGACTAACACTTCCACTGCATGGGTCAGACACAGAAGTAAATGTTGCAGATTGAAAAGATAAATAAGGCAAAGTTCCTATCCTTAGTTAGACTCAAATGCAGGAGACAGGGCAAAAATAAGCAGATTGTCATCCTCAAGGCAACTGACGTACACCATTTAAGCCACAATGAGGTAAAGAATCCTTAAAGTGGCTGAAATGAAAGTGACTGCTAGATATATTTACCACACACTGTGAGGGCATGAGTCCACTAGAATGCTCTTACATTGAGTGAGGGCATAAAATGAAGCTGAAAAATGTCCGTCTAGTCAAAGATATGGCTTTTCCAGTAGTCATGTATGGATGTGAGAGTAGGACCATAAAGAAGGTAAAGTGCCAAAGAACTGATGCTTTCGAACTCTGATGTTGGAGAAGACTCTTGAGAGTCCCTTGGACTACAAGGAGATCCAACCAGTCCATCCTAAAGGAAATCAGTCCTGAATATTCATTGGAAGGGCTGATGCTGAGGCTGAAACTCCAATACTTTGGCCACATGATTCGAAGAGCTGACTCATTGGAAAAGCCCCTGATGCTGGAAAAGATTGAATGCAGAAGGAGAAGAGGGCAAACAAAGGATGAGATGTTTGATGGCATCACTGATTCAATGGACATAAACTTGGGCAAACTCCAGGAGATGGTGAGCAACCAGGAGGCCTGGTGTGCCGTGGTCCATGGGGTCGCAAAGAGTCAGACATGACTTGGTGACTGAACATACACACACAAGTAAAATGAGACAGTACAACCACTTTTTGACCATTCTGACAGTTTCTTATAACTGCAATGTCACTCCTTATACTCACCCAAGCAAAAATAATATTGATCCACCAAAGAACTGTGTATGAATGTATATAGCAGCTTCCTTCAGCATAGGTTGAAAACAGTAGAAATGCTCATTGAAAGGTGAAAGGATAAACATTAATTGATGAATAATTCTCTATTTGTGGAGGAATATGATCCATCCCCAAACAGTAATACACTGCTGGAGTGTGCAGCAGTCTACACGGGTCCCAAGAACTTCATGCTGAGTGAAGGGCAAGGTGCAGAGCTCATGTTCTGTATGATAGCTCTTACAAGATGCTTTCCAATCTGCAGGACTAATTCATACCATGGTCAGATCCATGGCTCCCTAAGCTGGAGGGGCTGAAGGCCAGAACTTGACACAGGAATCTGGGGGCAGTGCAGTTCTTTTATGCCTTGTCTGAGATTATAATTAGCAAGGCTGCAGAGGTTTCAAAACTCATTTTACTATTCCCTCAAAATGGGTTCATCTTAGGGAATATAAATTATGTTAGTCCAGTGAATTGTGTGTGTGTGCAAAGCAGATTAGATACACAGTTAACTCATTTTATATCTGAGCCAAAGCGCTAAGTGCCCACAAGGCTTCTTCAGATGCCACCTTAGTTCTGCACATAACTGATCATGAGTCTTCACAAGTATAATGAAGGCATAGATTTATTTTTTCCAGTATTGATTTTTTTTGAGAAAAAAATTTGTCTTTAAGCATTCTCTAACTTATGAGTCCTAGACTGTTTGAAAACATTTCATTTTCTAAGATGGCACTAGTGGTAAAGAATCTGCCTGCCAATACAGGAGACATAAGTGACATGGGTTTGATCCTTGGGTCAAGAAGATCCCCTGGAGAAGGAAATGGCAACCCACTCCAAGATTCTTGCCTGGAAAATTCCATGGACAGAGGAACCTGGCAGGCTACGGTCCATAGGGTCACAAAGAGTGGGACACAACTGAAGCACCTCAACTTGCAAACATTTAAAGAGCCAAAGGAAACCCTATAAAGTGAAGGGCATTAGACTGGCAATCACTCTCTATTTAGGCTTAGCTCATTTAAAAATATGTGACAGAGATATTTTTTTAATTCCTCCTCAACAAGGCAGATGTCCTAACACTTTTTCTTCCATAAGCACAGATCCCTTTACGAAAACAACACCTTCATCTTGGGAAATATTTGCACATTTAAAGTGATTCAGTAGCCCTTTGCAGTTTCTTGGGTGTTTGAGCCCATGCTGCTTTTTTTTGTTTTGTTTTTATGGTTTCTGACCTGAGACTGTCTGACATGTGCTTTGGTTTCCCTGGTTAGAGCTCTGCACGTGGAGAAAAGCACGCGGCAGGAGGAACGCAACTGGCTTGTCCTTGAGGTGTGCTTCACGTCAAAACGAGAAATCCAAGCGGGCACACAGGAAACTCCACCCTGAACAGAAGGTGTCTGCAGAGGGCTGTGAGGCCCAGCAGCGGCCATGGATGAGCTCTGACCCCTCTGACGGGGCCCGGGGGCGGGGGTTGGAAGCTCACTGCCCAAGCTCTAGAGCGCCTGTCGTAACCTGCAAGTCTGCAGTTCAAAACATGACAGTACTCGGCAGCACTCTCTCCCAGCCCTTCCCTCCCCTGACCTCCCAGGCAGACTGAATTCATCTGCCCAGTTTTCAAAAACCTCTTCTATTTTTTACAGACGTCCAGCTCTAATCCTCTTCTTGGCTCTGGAGTCCTTGCATCACTGTGTTTTCTTTCACATCCATAAAACCCTCTTAAAATTTGGCTTCCCTTAACTTTGATGTTAGTGGGAAGAGGTGACAAAGTTGAGGAGAAAGACATTCTATTAGCCAGTGTTCACTTACTGCGACCACAGGCACATTTTGTAAAGCTGGGGGAATTGGGGTTTTATGTGAGAATCCTTGCATCTCTGCCCTGCACAGAAGGTGGGCGATGGTACCAGCCTTCCTTGTCTGAAATTTAAAAGGCGAGCATCTCCTGGGTGCATTACCAGATACATTCTTTGGCCCTAAATTATAATTTTGAGTGTAGTATCAGGGCAGTTACAGGCTTGAGCCCGACACAAATCAGCATCATTGACAAGGAGGAATCTTCTGATGGTAAATGGTCCACGAGGAACCCTGCAATTGGCCAGGTACGAGGAATGAGGGGCCAGGGAAGGCAACGTGAGTCGGTTGTGTGGCTGGTAACTGGTGAAGCAGGGACTCCCACCAAGCTCCAGCCTCTCTCGACTTGTGACAGCTCACTAGACTACCTTGCAGCCAAGGCTGCAATACTCGTAGTCGTGGCTTGGCTGAAGTCCTCAAACAGCAGGAAGAACCTGGACTGGGATGGTGGGTGAGAGGCAGCGAAGGTGGGAAAAAAACTGTACTAGTTAAAGGAGCTACACATGCCGGTGACCAGGAAGCACCTGATCTTGGATCTTCCCAGCTCTGTCCAGTGACAAGCCAAACAGTGAGCTCCCCTCCAGTAAATGTGTGACCCAGAAACAAAGCATGATCCTGACTCCATTAGAGAACTGGTTTCTCTGTCCATTGAGATGATAACAGAAGAGTCAGGGCACTGCTATTCCCACACATGTCCATCTCATGTCCATCTCATATCCATCAAGTTGGTGATGCCATTTAACCATCTCATCCTCAGTCGTCCCCTTCTCCTCCCCCTTTCAGTCTTTCCCAGCATCAGGGTCTTTTCCAGTGAGTCAGTTCTTCCCAGCAGGTAGCCAGAGTATCGGAGCTTCAGCTTCAGCATCAGTCCTTCCATTGAATATTCAGGATTGATTTCCTTTAGGATAGACTGGTTGTATCTCCTTGCTATCCAGGGGACTCTCAAGAGTCTTCTCCAACACCACAGGTCAAAAGCATCAATTCTTCAGCACTCAGCTTTCTTTATAGACCTGTCCCATATTCCTGTTAGGGATATTAATTAAAATGCATATGTTGGACCATACTTGCATTCTAGGAATAAATCCCATTTGGTCATGCGACTGATCCTTTTAATATACTGTCAAATTTTGCTAATATTTTGTTGAGGATTTTTGAAACTATGTTCATCAAGGATATTGGACTATAATTTTTTTTTCTTATACTATCCTTTTCTGGTTTTGGTGTCAAGAGTCATGCTGGCTCTATAAAATGAGTTTGGAAGTGTTTTCTATTTTTTTGGAAGAGTTTGAGAAAGACTGGTGTTTGTTCTCTAAATGTTTGGTAGAATTCGCTAGTGAAGCCATGTGGTCCTGGACTTTCTTTTTGGAAGGTTTTAGATTACTGATTTATTACTCTTTAAGTTGCCAGGTTGATTCACTTTTCATGATTGAATCTTGGTGGGTAGTCTGTTTCTAGAAATCTTTTTTCATTTCTTCTAGGTTGTCCATTTGTTGGCGTATAATTGTCTGTTGTAGTTTATTAGTGATCCTTTGTATTTCTGGGCATCAGTTCTAATGTTTCCTCTTTCACACCTAATGTTATTTACTTGAGAAATATAAAGATATTTTCAGATAAACAAAATCTGATGTTTAAAAAATTTCCCTGGCTTAAGAAAATGATTCCAATTAGATCTCAAGTGTCCACAAGAGAATGAAGAGAACCAGAAATGGTATATATGTGAGAAAGCTTGCAAGACTTTTGTTTTTCTGGGTTTTTAATCTTTTCAAAAATAATAACTATTTAAAGGAGAGCTAACAATGCTCTCTGTGATTAAAATCACCCATGGAAATGAAGTATATGACAGCAGTGCGAAGGAAAGGGACCACCTCCAGATTTTCTCATTCTGTAGGTACAAGGTGGGGATTGAGAATTTATATTTTCAACAAATGTTCAGGCAATGTTAATGCTCCCTGCCAGGGACCAGTCTTTAAGAACTACTGAATTACAGATTTAATGCTATTCTAATACAAATCTCAATAACCTCAGATATGCAGATGACACCACAGGTACTGCAGAAAGCTAAGAAGAACTAAAGAGCCTCTTGATGAAAATGAAAGAGGACAGTGAAAAAGTTGACTTAAAACTCAATATTCAGAAAACTAAGATCATAGCATCTGGTCCCATCACTTCATGGCAAATAAATGGGGAAATAGTGGAAATAGTGACAGACTTCATTTTGGGGGCTCCAAAATCACTGCAGATGATGACTGCAGCCATGAAATTAAAAGACGCTTGCTCCTTGGAAGAAAAGTTATGACCAACCTAGACAGCATATTAAAAAGCAGAGACATTACTTTGCCAACAAAGGCCTGTCTAGTCAAAGCTATGGTTTTTCCAGTGGTCATGTATGGATGTGAGAGCTGGACTCTAAAGAAAACTGAACGCCAAAGAATTGATGTTTTTGAACTGTGGTGTTGGAGAAGACTCTTGAGAGTCCCTTGGACTGTAAGGAGATCCAACTAGTCCATCCTAAAGGAAATTAGACCTGATTATTCACTGGAAGGGCTGATGCTGAAGCTGAAACTCCAGTACTTTGGCTACCTGATGAGAAGAACTGACTCATTAGAAAAGCACCTGAAGCTGGGAAAAATTGAAGGCAGGAGAAGGGGACAACAGAGGATGAGATGGTTGGATGGCCTCACCGACTCAATGGACATGAGTTTGAGTAAATTCCGGGAGTTGGTGATGGACAGGGAGGCCTGGCATGCTGCAGTTCATGGGGTCACAAAGAGTTGGACAAGACTGAGCAACTGAACTGAACTGACTGAATACAAATATCAGCAAGCTTTTTAGAAAAGAAGTTGATAGATTAATTCTAAAGGGCCTAAGAAAATCAAAAGAGCATATGATAGCCAGAATATTCTCAAAAAAATAGTAAAATTGAAGGACTTACATTACCTGATTTCAAGATGTGTTACATAGCTCTAAGAATCATGGCATAATGATATTTGTGTAATATGTGAGGACGTGAACTAATGAGAACTCTCCTCACAAACTTCTGGTGTGAATGCAAATGTCACAATGACTTTTAACTGCTTTCTGGGAGTTTCTATAGAGTTAAATGTACACTCACCATATGATACAACAACTCCACACTCAGGCGTTTATCAAAGAGAAATGATGACATACGTGCATGAAAAGACTTCTATGTGAAAGATCATAGAAGCTCCATACAGCCCCTGCTGGAAAAAAGCCAAATGCCCATCAACTTGGAGAACAGAGAAACAAGTTGTGTCATATTCATGCAGTAAATTCTACTCAGTAATTACAAGGGATAAATTACTGATATACTCAACATCCTGGATGTCAGAAAAAATTACCTTGAGCAAACCAGGCCAAACAGAAAAGTGTCACACATTGTGCATGACTCCGTTTATATAAAACTCTAGGAAAAGCATTTAATTTTTAGCAATGGAAAATTATTGTCTGAGGCTAAGAATGGGGGAGAAATTGACTGTTCGAAGAAATGAGGAATCTTTTGGCAATGATGGGAAGTTCTGCATCTTGATTGGGATGGTGGTTGCATGCGTATACACACTTGTTAAAACTGATTAAATTGTACATCTCAACGATTTGTATTATATTGTACATAAAGTTTATGTACATTTATATTTATAAATGATTTCAAAAGACAATGTTTAAAGGAATTTTCAGGAGGCCTTCTATCATGTAAGACAGAAATACTACATTTGGGGCAAAATTTATCTTACTTAGAGTGTTTTTTGATGATTAACTATAATGCAACATTTTGAGGAATCTATTAACTTTCAAATGCATTTTAATCTCTTTATAGTGCATCAGATAAATCATTAGTTGTGGATATTTGAGAAATATGTTTGGGCTGGCAATCTATAAGTAATATGTATATGTGTGTAAAATCACACACAATTCAAGTTTCGTATAGTTGTTCATACATTAATATTATCTTATATGAGTTACTTCTTAATTTATATGTTCATAATATTTGATAAAATTTTTATTATTTTGCCTAATCTCTGCAGCAAGAATTCAGTTATCATCAATAATTATAATCCAAAGGCAAAAAAAAAAATCCTAAAGAAAGGGCCAAATTGTTCTCTGTCACTATGATGCTCTTCAGCTTAATTTTTGCCTTGGGTAAATGAAAATGGTTGATGGATTTTGATTTCAAGTTAGCCCTTTAATTCTACAGTAAATAATTAATCTTTTATGATGAAATGTAGTCATGTTTAATAATTCTGTCATTGTCTTTCACTGCAGCTCTGATTCTTGAGGACCTTTGATCCCTAGATGGGGCTTTAGCAAATTTCCTCTCCACCTGCAGACACATCTTTCATCAGATGGAGGATTAACCAGGATTAGAGATCTCTCAGAGACAGGGCTGTCCGGGATTCCATCTTCCATAGCAATCCCTTTTCTGTGGATTATAGTGAGATGTAATATATGAAATATGCTAATTCTTCAATTTTTTATTTCTTTAAAACCTAAGAGAACAGAGAAGATTGGATTGGGGAGGGAAATAATGAAAACATTTTTTAAGTAAAACTAAATTCCTGAATTTGGAAGGAAACAAATGCTGAGTGAGGTGCAAAAAGAGGCAGGGAGTTTGTCCCTAGAAACAGTGTTTTTCATGAACAAATCACAGGATCATCACGCATTATGGGGCCTTTCCTAGCCCATAGGATTCTCCAGATGGAATTCTGAAAGACAGTACATTTAACGCCAAGTAAATTCTCCGAGATTTTCCACAAATTCCCAGGAAAGAAATGTGTTGGTTCCCTTTGAAGTCTAATCATTCCCTTAAACCACTAGGAAAAAAATAATCTTAAAAATTGAACAGAATTTTTCACAGCTCTGGCTTTTGCAGAGAGGAAATAAAACCTACATTTTATATTACTTTGAGGGGAAAAGGAAGTCACTTTAGAATTTCCAACATTTTGGTGTTACCTAGTCTCACCAAATACCAGTATCAATTCTATTTCAGCAGCATGGTATCCATGTGTGCCGTATACAGGGCACACACACACCCATGCATACACAGACACACTGCACACACTGACACACATTTCACAGCGGTCCAGCCAGGGCCTCTGGGTGAGATCCTGGGCACTCAGGCACTTCAGACTCCAAGACACCAGGCGGCTATGACTCAGAGGGAGGTGGCCATCAGTCAGCCAGCCTCTGATGTACCACAGCCGCACACAGGCAGGAAGAGTGACTGACTGGAGGAGGTGGGAGATGGCAAAGCTGAAGGGTCGTCAGCAGCAGGAGATGAAGGGTGAGCAGTAGTGTCACTCACACCTGACATGGATGGAACAGGCTTTCTCGTTCCTTGCTGGAACCAGGTGCACAGTCCCATCTTTGAAAGTTTGCAACTTGAAAGTTCATATGCAGGGGATTTACGGTCGATATTCTACAAAACCTAACAGATGATATCATTTATATGCAACTCTAATTATTGAGAAAATTAAGTCCGGCCCCTGCACAGCTACCACACTGATGAGCGAAGGTACCTGCAGTCCCATCTGTTACCTGTTGGTGTAGTTCTTGTGGGAGGTGGCCCATCCTATGGATAAACCTCAAAGCCACAACAACTAGATCTTGTTTGGACCCTGATCAAAATGAGCCAACTTTAAAATGACACTTGCCTATGGAATCCATATTAGGCTATCATGGCGCGGCAACTCTGTTAGCTTCTGCTGCTGCTGTTGCTAAGTCACTTCAGTCGTGCCTAACTCTTTGTGACCCCATGGACTGTAGCCCATCAGGCTGCTCTGATCATGGCATTCCCCAGGCAAGAATACTGGAATGGGTTGCCACTTCCTGCTCCAGGGGATCCTCCTGATCCAGAGGTTGAACCTGTCTCCCCTGCAGCTCCTGCATTGCAGGTGGATTCTTTACCACTGAGCCACCAGGAAAGCCCAACTCTGTTAGACAAAATTTAAACACGCTTATCAAGACATGTTTGAGTGAATATACTTGGGAAAATACTGTTTAGGGACAAAAATAAGAAAGATACTGACTATTGGTGAATCTTGGTAATAGAAATATGGGAATTCACTATACTAGACTCTACTTTGTTGTATGCCTGAAAATTTCTAATAAAAGCTAAGACAAAAATAATACAAGAAAAAGAATATATTAATGTTTTCCTCATATATTTAATGCAAGTAAAACCTCACATATACACTTAATGATGAATTGCTGAATTTCTAATTAGCAGTCTGTCATTAGTTCTAATAGGAACACAAAATGTCTATTTATGCCTAGAATTCTTCTTGGCCATTCATGATTTAATATGGTATATTTATATTAAAAATCGAGATTAGAAAAATAAATGCCTAACATGATGCAATTTTTCTTGAAGTGAATTTTGGCATTTGACTTAGTTACACAAGCATTTTTATGTATTAAGTAAATATATTTTAAATGAAATTTAAATTATACATAGCATAATATTTTATATATATGTCTATGTATTACTACACATTTTTAAAAAGATTATATATAAAATAGAATTCTCATTTAGCAATATTAACTGCATAATAATTATTTTTCAAAAGATCTAAGAAAACTAGTACTTATTAAACCTCAAGACTAAATGATATCCTAGAGACTCATAAATAAACTTTATTAATAAATAATAAAACAAATCAAGTTTACTACCAAACTCTCTTATGAGACTCATGTTAATTAATTAATGTATGTATATCCTCTGGAGAAGGCAATGGCACCCCACTCCAGTACTCTTGCCTGGAAAATCCCATGGACGGAGGAGCCTGGCAGGCTGCAGTCCATGGGGCCGCTAAGAGTTGGACACGACTGAGCGACTTCACTTTCACTTTTCACTTTCATGCATTGGAAAAGGAAATGGCAACCCACTCCAGTGTTCTTGCCTGGAGAATCCCAGGGACGGGGGAGCCTGGTGGGCTGCTGTCTACGGGGTCGCACACAGTCAGATACAACTGAAGCAACTTAGTAGCAGCAGCAGCAGCATATTCTCCAAAAAAGTGGGAGAATCCATTAAATTTCCAGTATAAATCATAAGTGTAAATTTGTTTTCTTAAGTATGCATATCAAATTACTTTTCACTCAAAGGATTAATATTAAATGATAACTTGCTTTAGATTCATAATTTCTTATCCTCTGAGGAATCTGCACCTTCTTAAATAAAAGGTTAATATCCATAAACATATAATTACAGATATAATTTTTAATTTTCTAGTATCTACATTACAAATAAAGTTAAAAGAAATAGGTGGAGTAAATTTTAAAAATGTATTTTATTTAATTCAATATATCCAAAATACAATTTCAGTACAAAATCAACATTTAAAAGATTTTAATGAAATAATTTACTTTTCGTTTTTCATACTGAGTTTTAAAACCTAGTGTGTATTTCATACTTATGGAACATCTTAATTTAAATGCTAAGATTTCCTTGGTTATACTGGATCTATGTGTAGATTCCATAAAATGTAGAGCTGAAAAGGAGGTGGAAATACTCGACTTGTTTTAAATGCACTTATTTAAGTTTCCAATAATTTAACAGAGCATCAGTTTTTAAACTTAAATGAGAAGTAATAAATTAAGCTTTCAGTCCCTCAGTCCCACTAGTTGCAGTTTTAGTAGCCACATGTAGCCAGTAGCTGCCACGTCAGACTTCAGAGCCCAGGTTCACTGTCTTCCTGCCCGAGAAGGTGAAGCAATGGAAGTGAAGGTTGCCAACACCCCCATTTAAAGTGTACATTTTAAAAGAAAATAACAAGTACTTCAGACTTTTCTTCCTTCACAGAAAATAGCAAGACCCTATTTAATCATTTCAGTTTTATAGTATTAGCCACATATAAAAACAAAAGCTGCAAAGTTTGTCCCATAATCACCATTATTCTTTTTTTAAAAAAAATTGTCATTTTTTAATATAAAATATTTGTCTTTGAATAAATGCACTTTTTAGTTTCTTCTTTCAAATATACAAAAATGTCCTAATAATAAATAGCTTGGATCTTTCCAGTTTTTTTTCCAAGCCCTGAGCTATGGGCTTATTTCAGGCTATAAAAACTAATATAGGGCAACTTTGAGCCACAGAAATCCTGCTAAATACAATTCCAGTGACATTTAGATTCACACTCTGCCAAGGGAAATTCACTAATTTTCCTCCCCGAGAATCATTATGGAGTCTCTTCCTTGCACTACGCCCTGGATTATTTTTTGACATTCCTCATATCTTTTCATTTACTTTTTCTAATCACAACTTTATGCAGCTTCACTTTGGGCTTTGGATTATTCGAACACTTCTGAACTACTGGGGCATGATATGATCTTTAACCCAAATAACTTATTCCAGTGAGATTACAGAAGTTGAACATTTGTGTAGCACATAGAAAGTGCCCCACTGACCTAAGAATGGCCCTTGTTCTGGCCTGTGTCATCCTCCCAGCGCCCCTGGAAGTACATATCGCTGTCTTTCTCATTTCACAGATGTGGTGACCATGCACAGAGAGGCCAGTAAGTCACATGTTGCACAGCAGAAGGAGGTGAAGTGACTGCCTCGTCAGGGAAGACTTCAGCCCAACCTCTCCAAGTTACGTCCCGAAGTCAGCATGCTTCTTTGGAGTCCCATCTTGCAGTTGCTGGTCCTGTTATTCAGGACACATGAGCAGAGCGGACCCACATGGACCCAGTCTTAAGGTAACATGGGCGTTTGGTGTTGAGGTTCCACTTAGCCCTGACTGTATCATGAGATGCTATGACTGCCAGGAGTCACGGGCCAGCTGTCAGTCACCCGAGCAGCTCCCCTTGATGTCCGGGAAGCACCCAGGCATGTGGACCTTCTTTCATTAAATGTGGATTTAGGAGTTTTGCTCCAATATTAAGACACAGGTGAAAACCTTGCGTGTCCTGACCATTGTGCCCTGTACCTTGAAATTGATCCGTACTAAAAGTATCCTTTTTACCAATTGCTTTTTTTTTTCTTTTCAGTCACCCATAAACCTATGTTTGCCCTTCCTGTAACAAATTTCTAATTTGATTGCCTTCAGTTCAGTTCAGTTCAGTTCAGTCTCTCTGTCATGTCTGACTCTTTGTGACCCCACGAATTGCATTGTGCCAGGCCTCCCTGTCCATCACCAACTCCCAGAGTCTATCCAAACCCATGATTGCAATGCTTGTTAGAAATTGACTCTGAATACATATGTAGATGGAGTACACCTCTTCCACCATTATTTGATAGTCCTATACCAGCAGTTCATGTTTTTCTGAGTTGAGAGAGATGGTGATGAATTTTTTCCTTGAATTCTAAATATAGATAAATAATTAACATTTTTACCCTCATGGTCTTGCCAACCACTAGTGGTTAGGTAAATGTATTTAAGAACTTACTGCTAACATATCTGGAATTGTTTTAAACAATATTCTTCTGCCATCTATTTTTTTTTTAATTTATTTATTTATTTTTTTTTAATTATTGTTTTAGCCATACATTGTTATGATATCACCATGGGTTTACATATGCTTCCCCTCCGGGTCCCCC
>ML663566.1:30808174-30916939 GCA_007570785.1 Antilocapra americana
ATTGGGTTGTTTATTTTTCTAGAATGGAGCTGCAGGAGTTGTTTGTAAATTTTTGAGATTAATTGTTTGTCTGTTGCTTCATTGGCTATTATTTTCTCCCATTCTGAAGGCTGTCTTTTCACCTTGCTTATAGTTTCCTTTGTTGTGCAAAAGCTTTTAATTTTAATTAGGTCCCATTTGTTTATTCGTGTTTTTATTTCCAATATTCTGGGAGGTGGGTCATGGAGTATCCCGCTTTGGATTATAGCAGAGAGTGTTTTGCCTATGTTATCCTCTAGGAGTTTTATAGTTTAAACCTCGTATAGCCAAAGCAATCTTGAGAAAGAAGAATGGAACTGGCGGAATCAACCTACCTGACTTTAGGCTATACTACAAATCCACAGTCATTAAGACAGTATGGTACTGGCACAAAGACAGAAACATAGATCAATGGAACAGAATAGAAAGCCCAGAGATAAATCCACGCATCTATGGACACCTTATCTTTGACAAAGGAGCCAAGAATATACAATGGAGAAAAGACAACCTCTTTAACAAGTGGTGCTGGGAAAACTGGACAGCCACTTGTAAAAGAATGAAACTAGATCACTTTCTAACACCATACACAAAGATAAACTCAAAATGGATCAAAGATCTAAGCATAAGACCAGAAACTGCCATCTATTTTTAATGTGCTTTTACTTTTAAAATTTGATTCTTAAAAATATCAACATAAGTCAGTATTTCAAAATCTGCTATTAAGATTAAGTAACAATCAGATGTGCACTGGAAAGATGAAATATGGTTGAGAAAGAAGTAAAAAGGGATTCTGAGGTTCTTGGCTTGAAGAACTGAGTAAACCATTATTAACTAAGACAAGAATACTAGAGCAGGTTGCCATGCTCTCCTCCAAGGGATCTTCCCTACCCAGACGTCAAACTCGCATCTGTTAGGTCTCCTGCATTGGCAGGCAGATTCTTTATCACTAGCTCCACATAGGAAAGCCCCAAGATGGAAAAAGGTGGGAAATACACATTTGGGAGGGAGAATAAAAAATTAGTATTGCATGTGTTAAATCCGAAACATCTAAGTGAAGATGTTATTCAGAAAGTTGGGTGTTTGAGAGTGGATCTCAGGTTCAAGCTTAAGGTAAGATGTTTAAATCTGAGATTCATCAGTGGGTAGATGGTATGTAAAGCATGGGGCTGTATGAGATGGCTGCACAAATATGGTGAGGAAAAACATGAGCGGTCTGCAGCCTGAGCTCAGAGAACTTCAGCATCTAGAGGTCTAGGGGACCACAAAGGAGTAATCAGAAAGTAAGGAAAAACCAAGAGAATGGGGTCCTAGAAAGTGTGAGAAGCCTTGTTAAGTGTTGCTAAGAGGTCAGGATAAAGATTCACATTGATTTATGGATTTACCACAGGGAGATTCTGGAGACTGCTGGTAGTTCCAGAGAACAGTGGATGAGTATGAAGCCTGGAGTGGGTCCAGGAAAGCCTGGAGCCGCCAGAATGTGGACCGTAATGTGGCAAGGCCTCCTTCGCTTCTCACCCACCCCCGGCTACCCTCAGGCCTCCGCACCTGTCCGTCCCACCCACCAGACACCCACACAGCCCCTCATGACAGTGTGTGCACAGCCAAACCGTGCAGGAGGGGTTGTAGGTAAAAGGAAAAACAAAGAAAACACGTGATTGCATTCTCACCCGTCCCCCTTGCTCCGCTACATCCTATTTTCCACAAAGCTGCCAGAGAAATCTGTTAAATTGTTATACATTTTAACAGGTAGTTCTGGCGTAGGTAGTCTCCAGAACATCTGATTTTGTCAATAGCCATACTTTGCCCCTCATTACGAGGTCTACAATTTAGAGTCGAAGGGTTCATAGGCACAAGTCTGTTTGTTACTCAGAATAGCGATCAGGCCTTCTTTGAACTATTCTTAAAAATCTGGCTCATTTCATCTGAGCTCTTTGTGAGGTGCTAAAGCTGTAAAGCAGAACACTGATTCTCCCTCCTGTAAAAATAGATAGATAATATTGGCCACCACAAGGCAGGGTCATTACAACTGTAAGTTGGCGAAACTTAAACTTTTAAAAGGACCACTAATTAGAACTAAAAACAGGACATATCTATGCATAAATATCATGAAATATGATCAAGACCTATACCTTGAAAACTGAAAACACTCATGAAAGAATTCACAGAATATGTAAACAAACAAGAGACACACCGTGTTCACTTAGCAGTCATTCCCCGACTACCCTCAACAACCACAGACCTAAGCAACATTTCACGTGAATGGCATCGTGCATTAGTCTCCCATGAATGATCTATTTCATTCAGCATTGTGTTGTCAAGGTTTGTTCCTGTTGCAGCATGCATCAGTATTGCAGCTCTCTTTATTGCCAAACAAAATTTTGTTGTGTGAATATACCTCATTTATTTATCCATCCATTGATTGATGGACATTTGGATTGTTTCTACTTTTTGGCTACTATGAATCCTACTATAAACATGCATGCACAGGTTTTTGTGAGGACATGTTTTCATTTATCTTGAGTTATCATTTCTCTTGGGATATATGTTTTAATACTCTATGTGCTTTTATTTATTTTTTTCTGGTTTAATTTTTTTTAATTGGTGTATAACTGCTTTAGGGCTTCAGCAGTAAAGAATCCTCCTGCAATGCAGGAGACATGGGTTCAATCCTTGGGTTAGGAAGATCCTCTGGAGAAGGGAATGGCAACCCACTCCAGTATTCTTGCCTGGAAAATCCCATGGACAAAGGAGCCTGGTGGGTTACAGTCCAGGGGATTGCACAGAGTCAGACATGACTTAATGACTAAACAACAACAAAACTGCTTTACAACATTGTGTTAGTTTCTGCTGTATGACAAAGTGAATCAGTTATATGTGTAGATACATCCCCTCCATTTTGAACCTCCCTTCCACCTGGGATGCTTTGAATGCTCCTTGTGAGTAGGATTTCTGGATCACATGATAACCTGTTTAACATGTTGAGGAACTGCCTGACCATATTCTGTAGTAACGACCTCATTTCTCATTCCTGTCGGTGATGTTTGAGGGTTCCAGCTTCTCCATATCTTGACTGTAGCCTGGATGGGAGTGAGGTTGTATCTGATACACATTTTCGAAGTGACTAATGATGTTGAGATTTTTTTCATGTGCTCATTGCCCATTTGTGTATCTTCTTTGGAGAAATATCTATTTAGATCTTTCTCTAAAAATAATCTTATCTACCATGTATTTCTTTGTGTGAGTGTGCCCAGTTGCTCAGTCATGTCCAACTCTTTGTGACCCTATGGACTATAGTCTGCCAGGCTCCTCTGCCCATGGAATTCTCCAGATAAGCATACTAGAGTGAGTTGTCATTTCCTTCTCCAGGGAAATCTTCCTGACCCAGGGATTGAACCAGCATCTCCTGCATTGGCAGATAGATTCTTTACCACTTATTCACCTGAGGAGTCCCTACCATGTATTTTTATGAGCTTCTAAATGGTCTTCCATTAGTCATGTGGATGTTGAAGGGTCAGAAGGGAAGAAGGCATGAGAGAGATGGCAGTCATGGATAACTCCAGGCTGTTGGCATAACCAGTGGAGTGGAGACTGTGGAATTTACTGGATTGGAACACAAAAGAGGACAAAGAACATCATATTGGGCGAGGAAAGGTCTGTTCAGAAGCTACTTAGACAGTTCTGAGAATCTAATGTGATAATGCAGGCAAAGGGGCCTAATAAAGATAGGGAATAATGCAAATATTGATGGTGACAGTGTTGATGATGATGGTAACTACCTAGCCGTCACGGAATTCCAACTGTACAAATATTTTGGAACCACTTCTTTTACTTTCAGCTCTGTATTAAACACCGTCAAAATGTTTCTAGTTGCCTAGCCTATGTTTTGGCCCTAAATATAAATGTTAATTCTCTTGTATTCCCTGGCATCTCAAACTTCAGTGCTCTCTAATTTCACTGAAATAAACATAGCCAAGTATTTTCTTCTAAAATACATCTACAGCATTTCCAAGGGTTTTCCTGCAGACAAATTCCCAGGACATGAAGCAAAAACTAAAAGATGTAGAGTAAACAAAAGCAACTCTATTTACAAAACTCCAACTTCAGATTGAACCAAGGAAGAATGAGTCAACACCACTCACCATCAACAGATGTTGTTAGAGGTCATTGTGGTTGTTTTTTTAATCTCTGTCAGGTTTTTATTTTTAAACTTGATGTGCATAGCAGTCACCTGGTAGGCATACTAAAATGAAGATTCCTAGGGTCCACAGAGAATCTGATTCAATGACTGGAATAAATCATAGGTAATTGCATTTTTAACATAACCATTAAATGATGATGAGGTGATACTGCCCATGGATGGCGGTGAGAGAAAGTGCCCATCATTTTGGTCATTAGTATCAAGAATGCCTGTTGTGTCTCTGCTTATTTCTAAAGATTACAATTGTCAGTAAGATTAACAAACCATTATACCTAATGCTGCAGCTGTGCGAGGAAGCCCCCCTTCCCGGAATATTTGTAGGTTTCAGATTCTTCCTGCTGTTACTGCTTCTGCTGAACAGTCTAGGGTTGTCTTGGTGCTGGTACAGCTGTTTTCCAGAGAAAATAACTGAGGAATGTTTCTAATTAGACAAATCTGACCAAAAGTTATTTTGAAAACATTTCAGAAGCTGTTTACCAGGGGATATGCGTAAATTTAAGTTTGAATTTATGGAATGTGTTCAGGGGAGTGGGTGTAACAGCCAATTATTATATAATTGCTTAAGCTTTCCTGCTGTGTCATTCAGCTGCATCCTTGTTGTAGAAGGCAGTAGAAGAGGGAAAAATGAAGGGGTGTCACAACCTCAGTTTCCCCTTGTCTTATGTCTTCTTGGTGCACTATCAAGATCGTAGATGTGAGAGTTACAAAGTGGGAGGTGTGTGAGGAGGAACACATTTGCTTTGAGGGACTATCAGCCTTACTCTTGGCCTGACACAGTATGTGGGCTTCCTGAGTGGCTCAGTGGTAAAGAACCCACCTGCCACTGCAGGAAATGCAGGAAACTCAGGTTCAACCCCTGGGTCAGGAAGATCCCCTGGAGGAGGGCATGGCAACCCACTCCAGTATTCTTGCCTGGAGAATCCCATGGACAGAGGAGCCTGGCAGGCTACAGTCCAGGGGCTTGTAAAGAGTCATATACAACTTAGCAACTCAACAACAGTTTTCTTGGGGTCATGTGTGTGGGGGTGTGTGTGTTAGTCACTGAATTGGGTCCAACTCTTTGCAACTCCATGGGCTGTAGCCCGCCAGGCTCCTCTGTCCATGGGATTCCCTAGGCCAAAAAACTGGAGCGGGTTGCCGTTTTCTTCTTCAAATACAGTGATTTGCATAGGAATCTTTTTAAAGATGAAGTTAAAGCAGAAACTTGAAGGAGATAGAGAAATTAGCCATGAACTATACAAGGGAGGGGCATACTAGGAAGAAGAATTAGCTTGTTAGAGGCTAAAGCAGAAAGGACCTGGTATCTCAGGACCAGTCAAGAAGTCAGTGTGGCTGAGGTTGGCAGTGACAGGGAACAGGACTGTGGGCAGTGTTATGTAGGGTCCTATAGACTTTGTTTTTTCCCTCAAATACCCCAGAACTCTGTCTTTTTGAGCTGTCACTCTGGCTGCTCTGCTGAGAGTAGATTATAAGAGGCTGAGGGTGAAAGCAGGGTGACTAGCTCCGTATTCCAGGTGAGATGTGACAGGGGCTCACATCAGGGGCAGGCAGTGGAATGGAAGGAAGTGCTTGGCGGTTCTGTCTTTGGCTGTGATGGAATAGATTTTTATATAGACTAATGACCCTGCCTGGAGCAGTGTGTCAAGTGGATGAAATTAAAACAGCGGCAACAACAATCTCCTGAAGGCACTCTGATGTCCTCCAGAACAGCCAGGGTGTCTACAACATGAGTGGCCAAGGTGTTCAGAGAAGGAACATGGCATTGACGTGAGCCATGCCAGGTTCACCGCTTCTCTCGTCGGGATATTGGCCAACATCTAAACCCAGGAAACCGAGAGGATAAATGAAAGCAGTGGCAGAGAACCACAGCAGCTTCACAGATACGGGGCAACACGTGCTGAAATTCAGAAGTACCAAGGCAGCCTGGATTTGAGGAGAGAAGAGCCTGGAGGAAAGGTGGTCATCGAGGGCTGAGCATGTCTCCAGTGGAGGCATTGGAATTCGCCGATTTTTAAGCTGTGTGGAGGTGGGGGAAGCTGAGAGGGTGAGAGGCCAGGAGTCAAGCAAAACTGCAGTGACAATTCTAGACAAACACAAGCAGATGGCTGCGCCTTAGGCTAGGAACAAGACACTGAACTTCAGGACAAGATAAAGGGGATGGGTTATGAAAACACTGTGAGCTTTCTGATGAGATCCCGAAGTACTATTTCTGGGAGAAAGAGAAATAGATTATCCTTCATTAAGACAGAAACTTAGTTTGAAACATCTCTGTCCTGAATGAATCAAGTGTATTTGTTCTTATTCTAGCTATCCTCCAGATAAAAAGAAATAGTCCCAAGATTAAGGTATTTCCTGTCTCTGTAATACTTATAAAACAATATCCTCCATTCAGTAATTTATTATCAAGACTTTAGGAGATAGAACCAGTTGGTTAAAACCCAAGAGAGAAAAATGGGGACTAAAAGCAGGTGATAAAGAATATCAGATTAATATGTTCAAGGAAATAAATGACAAGATGGAAATTTCTACCAGATAATGGAAATCTATTCAATAGAATCAAGTGGAAAATTTGAAGTTGCAAAATAAAGTAACTTAAATGTTACTCAGCCGTGTCAACAAAAAGTCAGACACAGGAGAATGTGCTAGTAAGCTGGAGGATAGATCTGTAGAAAATACACTATTTTGAAAGACTGAAAGAAACACTTAAAATTGAAAGAAAAGCAGTATAGAAAATAGAAAGAAGGCTTTGTGAAAGATCTAAAATGTATATAATTGCAGTTCCCCATACATGGGAGCAGCTATGAAATAGAAGCAGTATTTGGGGACAAAATGGCAGAGAATTTTCAAAACTGACAAAGACACAAGTCAAAGATTAAAGAACACCAATGACCACAAAGAAATTAAATTAAAAAGAAAAAACCTCCATCTGCACTTTAGCAGCATAGTGAAACTGCTAAAAGGCTAGGAGGAAAATCTTCAAAGCATATAAGAGAAAATAGACACATTTCCTTAAAAGGAGCAACACCAGGACTGAGAGCTGATTCTCAACAGAAATTATCTGAGCGTGAAGAAAATGGAGTGACAACTTCAATATGCTGGGAGAAAACAACTGCCGACCCAGAACGCTTTGTTAGTAAAAACAATCCTTTGGAAATAAAGACCTTTAGATATATAGAAGCCTTATGGAATTATTAGCAGCAAACCTTCAAAAAAGAAACAATCGGGGAATTCTTCAAGCAATGGGGGAATAATGGAAACACTGGATGTACACAAAGGTTGAGAAACATTAAAAAAGTGAATATATAGGTAAATGCAAATACTGATTTCTGTTTATAACTTTAACATTTATGTCATCTGCTTGAAAATACATATAGAATTAAACCACATGACATTAGTCATACTAAAAGTTGGAGGGGTAGTGGAATTCAGGCTTGTATTAATGAAGAAGTAATAAAAAGTACTTATTATTTTGTAGTCATAAACATGTATGGGGGCTTCCCAGTTGGCTCAGTGGTAAAGAGCCCATCTGCCAATGCAGGAGACACAGGTTTGAACCCTGGGTGGGGAAGATCCCCTGGAGAAGGAATGGCAACCCACTCCAGTATTCCTTCCTGGGTAAACCCATGGACAGAGGAGCCTGGTGGGCTACAGTCCATGGGGTTGCAAAGGAGTCAGACACAACTTGGCAGTTGAACATGCATACAATCAGTGTAGGGTTTATTTTGAAATCTGTAATGACAGATAAGCTTATAGAGAGGGAAAATGTAATAAAAAAAGAATAATAAATTTTTGATTAACTTAAGTAATTTAATAAAGAAATAAAATAATCAGAGAGGACAAATAGTAAATAGTTTGTACATGTGTTAACTATATCAGTAAATGCTCCATCATGAAATTCAAAAATCCCTATCAGGTTCAACTCAAAGAAGACTTAATGAAGACACAGTATAATACAACTGTCAAAAATCAAAGGCAAAGAGAAAATCTTGAAAGAAGCAACAGAAATAAGTTTGTCACATATGACAGAATGCTCATAAGGCTATACGCAGATTTCTCAACAGAAACCTTGCAGGCTTAGAGAGAATGGGATGATATATTCAAAGAACAAAAAGGAAAAAACAAAATAAAACTGGCAACCAAGAATACTTTGCCCTGCAAAGATAGTCTTCAGCATTGAAGAACAAACAAAAGCTGGAGTTCATCACCACGATCATTGCCTTATAAGAAATGCTAAAGGGTTTCTTCAGTGAAAAGAAAGGATGCTGGCTAGTAAAATGAATTGATATGAAAGTGTAAAACCCACTGTGCTGGCTTAGTTGCTCAGTCGTGTCTGACTCTTTGCAACCCCATGGACTGAAGTCTGCCAGGCTCCTCTGTCCATGGGGATTCTCCAGGCAAGAATAATGGAATGGGTTGTCATGCCCTCCTCATAAAACCCACCGGTAAAGACAAATATTAATATCTAGTCAAATTCAGAATGCTTTAAAATTGTAATGGTAGTGTGTAAATCAATAATAACTCTAGCATGAAGATTAAAATACCAAAGAATTAAAAATAATTTCACCGAAGTCCCTGGTGACTTGGATGGTAAAGAATCTGCCTACAGTGCAGGAGACCTGGGTTTGATCTCTGAGTTGTAAAGATCCATTGGAGAAGGGAATGGCTACCCACTCCAGTATTCTTGCCTGGAGAAGTCCATGGACAGAGGAGCCTGGTGGGCTACAGTTCACGGGGTCGCAAAGAGTCCAAAAAGATATAAATTGAGATATCAAAAGCATAAATTGGGAGGAGATAAAAGCATTAAGTTTTTTCATATGCAAACAAGGTTAAGTTACTTTCCCCTTAAAATGCACTGGTAAAAGATTGTTTTATGTAGGCCTTGCAGTACATACACTGAAAACTATAAAACATTTACAAAATAGATCCAAGAATTCACAGCTACATGGAATGGCATTCTTGTTTATGGATTGGAAGAGTTAGTATTGCTAAAATGTCCATTGTACACAAAATAATACACAGGTCCAGTGCAACAGACCTGGTGCTCAGAATCCCAACAGCATTTTTCACAGAAATAGAACAAAACTTCTAAAATTTATATGGAAATTCAAAAGAGTGCAAATGGCTGAAGCAATCTTGAACAAGAAGAACAAAGCTAGAGGAATCATGCTTCCAGATCTCCACCCATGGTCCTCCCTCAGTATCCACGAGGATCGGCTCCAGGACCTGTCCACGGACACCAGCATTGCACATGCTCAAGTCTCAGACATAAAATAGCTTAGTGTTTGCACAGACTCTCCTGTATGCTTTAAGTCATCTCTAGATTATTTATGATACCTAATATCATGTAAATGCTGTGTAAATAGTGGTAAACACAATATAAATGCTATGTAAATAGTTGTCAGAGTGTGGCAAATTCAAGTTTTGCTTTTCAAATTCTCTGAAACGTTAAGATGGAAGAGTAGAAGGACGTGAGCTCATCTTCTCCTGTGAGAACTCCAAAACTACAACTCGCTGCTGAACAACTGTTAACTGGAAAATATTGGATCCCACCAAAAAAGATATCCCACGTCCAAGGGCAAAGGAGAAGCCCCAGCAAGATTGTAGGAGGGGTGAAATCATGTTTAGAATCAAACCCCTTACCCTCCAGAGATGCTCAGAGGGCTCAAACAAATCTTGTGTGCACCAGGACCCAGAGACCCACAGAGACTGAGCCAGAACTATGTTTGAGCATCTCCTGCGGAGGTGAGGGTCAGCAGTGGCCTGCTGCAGGGGCAGGGGCTCTGGGTGCAATAGACCTGGGTATGACATAAGTCCTCTTGGAGGAGGTCGCCATTAACCCCATCGTAGAGCTGCCAGAACTTACACAGGACTGGGGAAACAGACCCCAGGAGGGCACAAACAGAAGCTTGTGCACACCAGGACCCAAGAGAAAGGAGCAGTGACCCCACAGGAGACCGACCCAGACTTGCCCATGAATGTCCAGGAGCTCTGGCAGAGGCATGGGTTGGTGGTGGCCTGCTGCAGGATTGGGGGCACTGAGTGCTGCAGTGCATACATGGGATCTTTTGAAAGAGGACGCCATCATCTTCATTACCTCCACCAAGGTTTGGCCTCATGTCAAACAACAGGGAGGGAACACATCCCCACCCATCAACAGAAAATTGGATTAAAGATTTACTGAGCAGGGCCCCACCCATCAGAACAAGACCCAGTTTCCCTCTCAGTCAGTCTCTCCCATCAAGAAGCTTCCATAAGCCTCTTATCCTTCTCCATCAGAGGGCAGACAGAATGAAAACCACAATCACAGAAAACTTACCAATCTGATCACATGGACCACAGCCTTGTCTCCCTCAATGACACTGTGAGCCGTGCTCATAGTGATATGAGTGTCTTGGCAGGGCCACCCAAGACAGATGTGACATGGTGGAGAGTTCTGACAAAACGTGGTCCACTGGAGAAGGGAATGACAAACTACTTCAGAATTCTTGTCTTGAGAATCCCATGAACAGTATGAAAAGGCAAAAAGGTATGACACTGAAAGATGAATTCCCCAGGTCAGTAGGTGCCCAATATGCTATGGGAGATTAGTGGAGAAATAACTCCAAAAAGAATGAAGAGACAGAGTCAAAGCAAAAACAACACCCATTTGTGGATGTGACTGGTGAAGGAAGTAAAGTCCGATACTATAAAGAGCAATATTGCATAGGAACCTAAAATGTTAGGTCCATGAATCAAGGCAAATTTGAAGTGGTCAAACAGGAGATGGCAGAAGTGAACATCAACATTTTAGGAATCAGTGAACTAAAATGGGTTAGAATGGGTGAATTGAATTCAGATGACCATTATATCTACTACTGTGGGCAAGAATCCCTTAGAAGAAATAGAGTAGCCATCATAGTCAACAATATAGTCCAAAATGCAGTACTTAGATGCAATCTCAAAAACAACAGAATGATCTCTCTTCATTTCCAAGGCAAACCATTCAATATCACAGTAATTCAAGTCTATGCCCTGACCAGCAATGCTGAAGAAGTTGAAGTTGAACAGTTCTATGAAGACCTACAAGACATTCTAGAAATAACACACAAAATAGATGTCCTTTTCGTTATAGGGGACTGGAATGCAAAAGTAGGAAGTCAAGAGATACCATCTAAAAAAATCTAAAGATATGTGTTGGTGAGAACCAAAGAGAAATTCTTGTGCACACTTACCAGTGGACAAATGGATAAAGGAGATGTAGTAGATACGCAGTGGAATTATTCAGCCAGGAGAAAGAAGACAGTCCTGTCATTTGCAACAGCATGCACAGACTTTGAGGACGTTAGCTGAGTGAAACAAATCAGACAGAGAATGATAAATACTGTACCATCTCACTTATACATAGAACTTTAAAAAAACAGACTCCTAGAAACACAGAACAGATTGGTAATTACTGGAGACAGGGGCAGAGGGTAGGGGAAACGTAAGAAGGTGGTTTAAAGGTACCAGCTTCCAGTTATAAGATAAACAGTCCTGGGACGTGATGTACAGATGATGACTATAGGTAACAAAACCATACTCTGTATTTGAAAGTTGCTAAGACAGCAGATCTTTAAAGTTCTCATCACAAGAAAAGAAAATTGTAACTATATAAAGTGATAGATGTTAACTACATTTGTTATAGTATCCCTTTGCAATACTGGGTATGTATATATCAAAATCATTATGTGGTCCTCAAGCAAATACAATGTTATATGTCAATTATGCCTCAATAAAACTGGAAAAAAATTGGAGACAATTTTTTTAAAAAAGATTATTCATCGCATCATTGTTTAGAAGAGCAAAATATAGTAACTCACCACAAGTATACCAAAAAGGTTCTGGCTGAGTAAATTATGGTAAATAAAGAGAAATCTCTTGATTATTCTGTAGAATGATCATTATAGTACTGAGTTTAAACAAAGCAGGTGCAGAACAGTGTGTAAGGTATGCTGCTGTTTATGCAAAAGAAGAGGGGCAGAAGATAATGAAAAAAGATGTACATTTCTTCCATTTCTGTAAAATTCTCAGAGAGGATTAGGTTTGCCAGATAAAATACAGGCGACTTGGTTAAATTTGAATGTGAGATAAACAAGTTTACAAGTTTTTTTTTTTTTTCAGTGTACCTGTATCCCAGGCAGTGCTTTGGACATACTTACGATAAAGAAGTATTCATTTTTTTAATCTAATATTTAATTAGGAGTTCTGTTTTTATTTGCTAATCTGGCCATACTGGTGAGGCTACCCAAGTATTAATAACTCGTAACTGTGTTTAGCTTCAGGCTGAGGAACCTGGAGCACTCATGGGCGAACATGAGACAGTTTGCTTTATACATTTTATACCTTTACTTTTAAGCCATGTAACTGCAAGGCCTATTAAAATAATATAAATAAATAAAACAAATACAAATAGAGAAAGCTAAATATTCATATAAGAGAACAACTAAAAACCATGTGTCATTAAACGAGATTCCTCTTTTATATCCTGTTTATAGTGAAGCCAGGCCCCATCTGTCACCTTTTAATTTGAAAATAGAAATGTCCACAATTCAGCGAAAGTTGAAACATTCTGTGATTTTTATATTTTCAAAGTTTCCTAACCCTCCCTAGGCTTCTAGTTGGCCCATTTCAGCAGTGGAAAAAAAAAAAAAATCAAACATCTGAGGTTTGGGAAGAGGATAAAAGTGTCATAAAGTATTATTCTTGAGAAGGCAAGCTCAGCCAGGTTTTTGAAATCTTCCCAAATCTTCCCAGCCTTTTGACAGCTTCTCAGATAACGCAAATGGCCAGTCAGACATGCCTCCGCGGCGAGCACCAGGTGGGAAGAAATCAAAGGAGGAGAGCAACACGGACCTTTGTGGAGTGGCGGGCTGCACAACCACACCCGGTGGGCCACACCCCCAGACGCGAGCAGCACGTAGGTGAACCGGGCGCAGAAAAGGAACCCTGACACACTGGGTGTGATGCCACTGCTCACATGATTGGCAAAATGAAAAAAAAAAAATTAAGTAATTCTGACTAGCTTTGGCCTCTCCTTTTAAATAGTCATAGTATGAAATTAACACGAATTTTAAACTTTTTGACATCAATATCTTTATCGTGTTTCTTACCTTAAATTAATTTCCCTCTTTTTTATAGCTAGAAAGTACAATAAATTTATAATCCAAGAGTCCTTAACTGGTAAAAATATAGCTTTGCTATGTATTTTTTTCTCTTAGGCAGGTTTTTGGGTTTTTTTAAAAAAGTAGAAGTAAATGACTTCTAGGGGCTCAAGTAGTATGAATCAGAAGAGATACTTGGGGAAAAACAAAGAAGAGATATAAGCTGAAAATTTCTGGAGCTATCGTTGCTTGGCAAAATTGTAGAGCAGCTAAGGTAGGTTTTTTTTTTTTTTTTAATTGTTTGGCATTTTGAAAGTAGAGTTTATAAAAATGTCACAGTCCGAGTCCTAATCAGCTGAGAGATTCCCACCCTCTAGCCTAATGCCAGCTGGCTCATGTATCTTCAGACCTTTTTGGCAAATGGTCAAGTACAACACACATTTGAAGCAGCTGGATTAATCTTACCAGCTCTCAGCAGAACCCTTTCATCTGTGCTACAGAGATAGAAGGTGACTAACTACTGTCGAATTGGAAAATACATACACATTTATTCCTAATCAATGGGATTATGGCACAAAAATGTAACTTTGAATTTCCAAGTGAAAAATATTATTAAGAGTTCCTAAATTTACAACTGCTTTCTCTCTCTCTCTCTCTCTCTCTCTCTCTATATATATATATATATATATATATATATATATTCTTTTTAATGTTTAGTTTCATTTATGAAAAAAATAAAAATAAGGGCAACAGTTACCTTTCTGCATTGCTTTTTCTTTAAAAAAGAAAAAAAAACTAAAACAACACAATACAGAATAGAAATTTCTATAAATAAGGCTCTGGAATTCTCAGTTTAGCATGTAGTGTTTTTTCTTTTTTTTCTGTCTGAGATTATAATCAAAACAGTACTGGTCTTTCTTAAAATTTCACCGTCTCCATCATGGTGATATTTTCAATGTCTTAAATGAGAACCATGTGTCGTTCTCTAATCTATTTAACAGTGGTAGCCAGATGTTTGAACAAATTACGGAGGACAGCCCTACCAGCTTCTCCTAGTGGTTAAGCATAATGCTGACCACTTACCAGGGCTCAAAATCTGTCCTCGCCTCATCTGGCAGAAATAAAAAAAGAACAAGTCTACCTTTAGTAGCACATATACATAGATTACTGGTACTTAACTGTTTTGATCGATGTTAAATGGTGACAACTTTCTGAGAAGCAAACAAAACCACCTCTTAAAATATTTATAACATTTACATGGATTATAAAAACTGGTATCTTGGTTCCAATCATACTAAAATCAAGGTGAAATTCACCAGTTTTATTATCAACTACAGCCATAATTTCTTCGTGGACCATCTTTCAAGTCAGCAAGTTTAATAGTGGATTCCTTAATGTTAAAAAGGCTGTTGCTGTTGAAGCCACACAAAGTAGACAAAACAGAAAAAACATAATCCTTTGGAGCAAACATCTAATGTAAGCGAACCAATTCAGCATGTGACACATCTCCATACACTCCTTTCTACACATTAAAGATTAGGTTTGCTTGTAATTGTTGTGTATGTTAACTAGTTACTTAGAACTATTTTGGCTCAGGGAAAGTGTGCACATTTAAGGTAATTTTTTTAAAGAAAATTTTTTTTATATGTATGCTTACACACAGCTCTGGACAAATAAATTAAATTTCTAGCAACTACTAAAAAAGATGATATCACTAAAGATTGGTTATGTATCATATAATTGCATAAACTTTTTAAAAAATTCAAAATCACTTTTATTGAAGTATAGTTGCTTTATAATATTGTGTTAGTTTCAGGTGTATAGCTTGGGCTTTGCTTGTGGCTCAGCTGGTAAAGAATCCACCTGCAATAGTGATCCAGGGAGTTTTAGAGGTTTTTTTTTTCCCATATGATATTCCATTATAGGTGAAAAAAATTGAAAAAGAAGAAAAGTAAAATTTAAAAAATAGATTACAAGAAGTGCCCATGATTTAATTTTAAAAATATATGATATATTTTATATATATTAGATTAGAAAAACATGAAAAACACTGATATTTTTTCAAATGGTTAAATCTGAATTGGTAGGACTAACAACAATAATAATAAAGTCAATTCACATAAGTAACTACAGTAGCAGAAGATATGTATATATATAAAATATGTTACCTACATACATGCAAAATGCAAGGATTTGACAAATTTCAACATAGCTTTATGATTAAAAAAAAAAGACTCTTTCCAAACTAAGAATAGAGAAAAGATCTATCTCAGGTTGATAAAGGGCATCTACAAGAAAGCCAGAGCTAAACTGTACTTAATGGTCAAACATTGAACACTTCTTCTTAATACATGGAATAATTCAAGGATGTCCTCTTTTAGATTCACTCCTAACATTTTCACAGCAATCTTATTCATGTAATGAGGCAAGACAGAGAAGTAACAGCATACAGCTGGAGAAGGAAGAAGTAACATTGCATTTATTCATAGAAACCATTATGGAATTAGTAGAACATCCTAAAGAAGTTACAAAAAAAAAAAAACCCCAAAGCCACTAGAATTAAACAAGTGGATTCATCAAGGAGGAGGGTTCATGGCGAATATCTAAAATCAATTGTATGTCAGTATACTACTATGGGCTTCCCTGGTGACTCAGATGGTAAAGAACCCACCTGCAATGGGAAAGACCTGGATTCAATCCCTGGCGCAGGAAGATCCCCCGGAGGAGGGCACGGCAACCCACTCCAGTATTCTTGCCTGGAGAATCCCATGGACAGAGGAGCCTGGTGGGCTACAGTCCATGGGGTTGCAGACATGACTGAATGACTAAGCACACATGAATACATAACTACTAGCTTTAACAAAATACAGTGTTAACATAAGTATCATTAAAATAGCAATAAAAACATGAAACATTTAAGGATGGATTTAACAAAAGTATATGGGAGCCCTGCCACTGAAAATCACAAAATATTTCTCAAAGTAAATGAAGAAACTAATGCTGCACAACCCGACTTGGATGACCTTAAAAGCACTATGCTATGTGAAGGAAGATAGGCACCACTGGGAACATGCTGTACGAGTTCACCGGTACATTCTGCCTGCGAAGATCCTCTGTACTGACATAGAACATATCATTAGTTTCCCAGCATAAGGCTGGGTGAGACCGACTGCAAATAGACACACAGGAGCTTTGGGAGACGAGGGAAGCTTTCTATATATTGAGTGGGGTAGTACTTACGTGGGGCTTCCCAGGCGGCTGCATGGTAAAGAATCTGCCTGTGATGCAGGAGATGCAGGTTTGATCCTTGGGGAGGGAAGAGTCCCTGGAGGAGGAAATGGCAACCCGCTCCAGTATTCTTGCCTGGGAAATCCCATGGACAGAGGAGTTTGGTGGGTTACAGTCCCAAGGGTTGCAAAGAGTTGGATACAACTTATCAACTGAACAACCACAACAGTACTTACAGGGCTATATACATTTGTCAGTCTTATACAACTATACATCTAAAATGCCATAAGGATCAGAAGAAAAAAATCACTATCCTTTGTAGATTTAGAACGCACAAGTGGGAAATGAAAAAAAATACTGGATCCAGTAAGATAAGTTGCAATAACATGCTCAGCAATTCCACTTTCCAGGGAATAATCTTCATACTGAGAAAGAGTAGAAACACTCAAGGGGCAGTGTCTGTGCGGGTGGGAGACTAGCGGGCAAGCCTTGCCTGGTCTACTGCTTCTCCCTGCAGCATTTGCAAATACATTAGTTTCAGGGTCAAAGAGACTAAGAAGCTGAGGGTGAAGTAGATGCTAGAAGGAAGGAGAGCTGAGAAGATACTCTGGCGTGGGGGATATAAGAGATAAACAAACAAACAAGAATGGTAGTTCAGGCTGATCGAAGCAGAGAAGAGAAGGACAGGGAAGAACCCGAGTCTGAGTCACTTATCTCCTTGCATTAATTGTTAACATCCATCAATTCTTAAGCAGCGGAGGCTGAGAGAAGGAACAGGCAAATACAAAGTGATTGCTAACAGACTCAGGAGGAAAGCAGAGAGACTTCCAGTAACAGCCGTGCAGAGAAGCAGCCACACAGATAACAATAATAATGATGGATAATATACACAAATATCCCAACTACTTAAAGGAACTGGAACGTTTCCATAAGCAGTCAGAGAGAGAGCTTACGCTCAAAAACCGCCATTGGAAATGGTTAAGAATCGTGCATTTATTTGTAGCTTTCTCATATGAGAATGCTCACCATCCTCCCAGTGACTGAGACAGGAAACAGTGATGAAAAATTTCAGCCTCAGTTGGTCAAGGTGTGAGAGATCAGAGCTTAGGACTGAGAAAGCAGCTGGATGTTTGCTAAGGGAAATTCTAACAGCCAGTGAGCTGTAGGAATAAAACTCAAAATCTGAGTATAAAATCTTCCTAACCTCCTACTTGTTGAAAAATCAGGGATGCAAAGGGAAGATACGAGAGGGCCCAGCGCAGAAGCAGACGGAGCATCAGGCAGTGATGGCAAGTTAGCTGCTTTTCAACTGAGTGCATTCCAGTACTGTATAGAGCCCAGAGAGCAGACATCTGATACATCAGAGGACATATTAATATATCAAAGAACAGAACAGAAGGCTCACAGAACAGCTGGAAATTAGCAAGGAAACCACAGACAAGGTTCACCCCCAATATATGAGTATAATTTTTACCCAAATCCATTGCTGACCATGAAATTAACACAAGCCTAGGGAGGGCCCCCAGGGGATCAGGCTATTAAAAACTAGTAGTGGAGAGCCCTGTAGACAGAGCAGAGATATCAACAGCTGCACCCCGGGAGTGGGAAGAGGGAGACAAAAGTGTGAAACTCGAGTCAGACCTGTGATAACTAACACAATCCTCAGAACACAACAGAACACAGAGTTGCTACAATATATCATCTCCAAAGTCTAGTTTTCAACCCCAAATTATAGGACTTTCAAAAAGAAAAAAACCCGAATGTGTTACCTATACTTAGGGAATCAAGACAATCAGTATAGACTGACTCCAAGTGAGCCTAGGTAAAGAATGTAAAGCAGTACTGTTTACCCGTTAAGAAGTGTAAAGAGAAATAAAAAGGTAAACTATATTATAAAATAATATATGTTGAAATAAGTATCAATTGCTAAGTCCAAGGTCTCTTATATCACCTCTACTAGAACTCACTGGATTGATTTTTAAAATAATACAACTACAATTCTAATGCCACAAAAATTCTTTAATTTAGCCTCTTTAATGATTCAGAACAATCTCTAACCTACTCACAAATTTATGAATCACCATCTGTTTATGAAAAACAATATGATACTTTGTTAATGATAACACACTAGCCCCACATTACTTATCTTTGTTTAATACCGTGTTGATTTGGAACCAAGAATTAGGTTTAAGTTAAAATTATACATTATTAATTTCTCATAGACCTACATTCACAACTGTGCCTGCACTATGCCTACAAATCTATCATTGCAAAATGAAACCCAAAGGAAATGAAAACTGAAAGGGAAAGAGGTATAAGAAAAGCAATGGGATTACAAATAACAGAATCATATGAGGTGAAGTATAAACAGGCACTTTTTGATTATAGTTTTCCAAATCCTCTATGTTTTCATTTCTAATATGGAGGTGAGCAGACCACCCTCTAGTGGGGTAAAGGAGTATGTCAGCAAGCTGCAGAGAGAACCAACAAAACATTTGGCAATACTCTTTTCCTCATCTTTTACTTAAGAGATTTTACTTCAAATTTAAGACATTAGTATAACTTGGAATTTTCAAAATTTTACATAAGAACTTAATATTTTATTCTCACATAATCATCATGAAACAGATGGGACAGGAATTCACAGCCCTATTTTACAAGTATCAGAGCCAAGCCTTCAGTATAGATTGACCTGATTGGTCAACTATATTTAACTAAAATATGTAATTAGATGGCTTCCCTGGTGGCTCAGTGGTAAAGAATCCACCTGCCACTGTAACAGATTCGAGTTTGATCCCTGGGTTGGAAAGATCCCCTAGGGAAGGAAATGGCAACCCACTCCAGTATTCTTGCTGGGAAATCCCTGATGGACTACAGTCTATGGGGGTCACAGAAGAGTCAGACAGGATGAAGCAGCTAAACAACAATAATGTGATTAGAACTTACAAGTCTGGTGTTAGGAGTAACGTTTAAGGAGTAATGTTCATTTAATAATGGAAACAATGGCACAAGAGAAGTCTTTCTACAAGAGAAGTCTGCTGAGAATGTGCCTAGATTTGTAATGACAATCCTATTGGAGAAGGTCTGTGTTTCCCATTTGAGAAAAACTTTTCCAGACTGTTTTAGAATGTCATCTTGATCGATTCTGGTGACTAAGATCATTGCAGGGAAATAAAAACATCTTCTTAATTTATGAGTTTTAAAGTTCAAAATGACAAAATCAAATAGCATAGATATATTCCCTGAAGACAAAGTTGTTGAGAATTTCTGGGACATTTCAGTTGTATGAAAGAAAAAAAAATCCATCTTCTTAATTGCATCTTTTTCCAGTAAGTACTAGAGAACATCTGACTTTGGGGTGTCTCAGGGAAATTCCTCAGGGCCTCATTGGTTTTGTGGTGTGAATTTATGTAGAGGCTCCATTAACTTTATTTTGTTAAGAAACTCTTTGGCCCCATTTTTCATTGTGGACATTTTGTCTTAGTGGATGAGATGGATGTGAAGGCCAACCCAATAACCTACCTTCTAATTTTATCTCATCATCTCAAAAGCATATTTTTACACCTATTACCTTAAAAAAAGGAGTAATTAAAGGGAATGATAGTGTGGTTTAGTGGTTAAAGACTTGGCCTGAAGAATTAAAAAATTTTACTCCCACTCTCTGAGCTGGTGTTATGTCCTGGGTTAACCCTTTAATTCTCATAAGTGCAGAGCTAGCAAAAGGAAAACTAACACTCCTTCAGAGGTGATGAGGCGAGTGTTTTCCAGAATAGAACCACTATGGTAATTGTCTTGGGTGACTGTAATTTATTCTGAGGTTTTACAATCAGTGGTAGATTTTGAGGGCAGCTATTAAGAGATCATGACCTGGACTAAGCAAAAGGAACATTCTCTGGCTGGCCTGGGTTGACTGCTGCATGCCTGGGAAGGGACAGCAGACTCTGGGAGGCTTACTTGACTTTATAAAACCCAGGTATTCAAGGAAATCAACACTGAAGATTCATTGGAAGGACTGATGCTGAAGCTGAAACTTCAATATTTTGGCCACCTGATGCAAAGAGCTGACCGATTGGGAAAGACCCTGATTCTGGGAAAGATTGAAGGCAAAAGGAGAAGGGGACAACAGAGGATGAGATGGTTGGATGGCATCATTAAGTCAATGGACATGAATTTGAGCAAACTCCAGAAATTAGTGAAGGACAGAGAAACCTGTTGTGGGGTTACAAAGAGTCGGACATGACTTAGTGACCAAACAACAATAACAAAGCACAAATTGAGCCAAGCTAATGGAGAACATCAGGGGCTTTCAAATAACACGGTAAGTAAAGCAATTGTAAAAGCTGTGTATTCCATGAACAATTTTTAGATTATATAATTTTCACTCATGGAAATTAAAGAACATAAGATAAGAGAATGATGTAAATGAGAAATTATATATCCAAAGGAAAAAAAATACATGGAAAGATAAAATTTCAAAACATGAGTAGAACTGACTTTGGAGAAAATAAAACTAATAACACTGAGATATGAAAAAAGAATAAAAAGAAGACTTAACAACTCAACAATAAACAAGTTAAAACTTCATCTTTAAAATGTGCAAAGGATCTAAAGAGGTATTTCTCCAAAAAGAGATGGCCGCAAGCACATAAAAAGATGCTAAGTCATTAGTCATCAAGGAAATGCAATCAAAACCACAATAAGGTACCAATTTACACCCACTCGGATGGCAAAAATAAAAAAGACACACAAGACGAGAGTTAATGAGGATGTGGAAAAATTGAAAACCTCACACATTGCTTGTGGGAATGTGAAATTGTGCAGCCACATTCTGGAAATTTAATCATGGAGTTGCGATATGACCCAACACTCCCACTTGGATAGACATCCAAGACAGATGAAGAAGTGTACACACACAAAAGTTCTGTACAAACACTCATGGCAATATCATTCACAATAGCCAAAAGTGGGAAAAAATTGAATGTCCATTAGATGAATGGACACACAAAGTGTGGTCTATGCATACAAATGAATCTTATTTAGCCTTAAAAATCGGGAAATTTTGATACATGCCGTGCCATGAATGAAGCTTTATGACATCATGCTAAGTAAAGAAGCTGATCACCAAGGGCAAAGACTGATTCCAAACAAGGTCACATTCTGAGTTGCTGGGTGGACATCAATTTTTGAGGGATACTATTCAAAACCTAGTTATTTCTTTACTGAACAATATTCTAAGAATATTTTCAGATATAATTTATTCCTCACTATAACCATGAGGTCAGGCTTCCCAGGTGGTTCAGTGGCAGATAACCACTGCCAATTGCCTGCCAGTGCAAGAGACGCAAGAGAAACGAGTTCGATCCCTGGGTTGGGAGGGTCCCCCAGAGAAGGAAATGGCAGCCCACTCCAGTATTCTTGCCTGGAGGATCCCACAGTCAGAGGAGCCTGGCAGGCTACAG
Organism: Antilocapra americana; assembly: GCA_007570785.1. Classification (NCBI taxonomy): domain Eukaryota; kingdom Metazoa; phylum Chordata; class Mammalia; order Artiodactyla; family Antilocapridae; genus Antilocapra; species Antilocapra americana. Next base: position 30,830,197 of record ML663566.1, read on the forward strand.
TCCGTGGGGTCGCAAAGCTGGGCACAGCTGAGCAACTGAGCATGCATGATGCTCCTACAGGTGATGACTTTTACAGATATGTCACTCATTTTTGGTTTTCAGCACAACTCTTGGCATCTAAAGAGTTGTTTGGACTTTCCTGATGGTCTGGTGGTTAACAATCTGCCTGCCAGTGCAGGAGATGCAGAAGAAGTGGGTTCAATCCCTGCATCAGGAAGATCCCATGGTGGAGGAAATGGCAACCCACTCCAGTATTCTTGCCTGGGGAAAACCCCATGGACAGAGGTTTACAGTCCATGGGGGTTGCAAAGAATCAGACAGGACTGAGCATGCACACAGGCTGCACTTGCTGCAAATCCCTGGATAAGACAGAAAATAATGTTGAAATTTGCAATCCCACTGTAATACAAAAGAGAAATACAAAAGATTTCTTGAGAAATATGTATGCCAGTCAGGAGGCAACAGTTAGAACTGGACATGGAACAACAGACTGGTTCCAAATAGGGGAAGGAGTATGTTAAGGCTGTATACTGTCACCCTGCTTATTTAACTTATACGCATCATGAGAAATGCCTGGTTGGATGAAGCACAAGCTGGAATCAAGACTGCCAGGAGAAATACCAATTACCTCAGATATGCAAATGACACCACCCTATGGCACAAATCGAAGAAGAACTAAAGAGTCTCTTGATGAAAGTGAAAGAGGAGAGTGAAAAAGTTGGCTTGAAACTCAACATCCAGAAAACTAAGATCATGGCATCTGGTCCCATCACTTCATGGCAAATAGATGGGGAAACAGTGGAAACAATGAGAGACTTTATTTTGGGGGGCTCCAAAATCACTGCAGATGGCAACTGCAGCCATGAAATTAAAAGACACTTCCTCCTTGGAAGAAAAGTTATGACCAACCTAGGCAGCATATTAAAAAGCAAAGACATTACTTTGCCAACAAAGGTCCATCTAGTCAAAGCTATGTTTTTTCCAGTAGTCATGTGTGGATGTGAGAGTTGGACTATAAAGAAAGCTGAGCACCAAAGAATTGATGCTTTTGAATTGTGGTGTTGGGGAAGACTCTTGAGAGTCCCTTGGACTGCAAGGAGATTCAACCAGTCCATCCTAAAGGAAATCAGTCCTGAATATTCATTGGAAGGACTGATGCCGAAGCTGAAACTCCAATACTCTGGCCACCTGATGTGAAGAACTGACTCCTTTGAAAAGACTCTGATGTTGGGAAGGATTGAAGGCAGGAGAGGGGGATGACAGAGGATGAGATGGTTGGATGACATCACCGACTCAATGGACATGAGTTTGAGTAAACTCTGGGAGATGGTGATAGACAGAGAGGCCTGGCATGCTGGAATCCATGGGGTCGAAAAGAGCTGGACATGACTGAGCGACTGAACTGAACTGAATACAAAAGAGAAACCAGAAGCTGTGAGGAATCTCTATATGTTGTAAAATAAACAGGATCAGCCTGAGAGATTAGATGAGAGATGAAATTGTGTATAAGCCAATTACAGCAAAACTAAGCATCACAGCAAGACCCAGAGTGCCCCCCCACCCCGCCCCAGAGGGGAGAGAGATCGGAAGAGGAAATGACCCAATGGGAATCTGCAGAAGCCTTCCTGGAGATGCTCCATCAGAAGTGGTCAGATGGTTTCCACTCTTACAGCCTTTCCTCGGCTCAGGCCAGGCTGCAAGTCAGAGCTCTGCCTCTGCTTGGGACTCGGCAAAGCCCCAGGCAGCACCCTGCAGGGCTACAGCTGAAAGGACCTCGGAGGGCACGCACAGAAGACTGGCCAGATGGCACGTCAAGAATGTCCATTGTCTTATGAGAAAATGCTGAGTGCGACTCACAACAGTCTCTCCCTGTTGCCAGCAGGCTGCATAAACACACAGCAGGTAAATGAAATCCTGCATCCTGACTCCAAACTCGCCTGGAGAGTCAGAGGAATTCAACAAACCAGAGAACTCACACCTGAAGAAACAAAGTTTATAGAGCGGTGAAACAGGGCTTTAAAACAAGACTTTCCTCAAAGCCAAAAGAGAGTGTCAATAAAAATGTATCTAAGGAAAATGGACATTGAAGAAAGGAGATAGAGTAAGCTAAAGAAGTAAGTTAACTTTCCCACAGTGTCATTCAAATGGATATATAGAGAGAAATCATAAAAGAGAGACATAGAATAAAACCAGAATACCGATCTCTAATTAAAAACAGTGTCAGTGGGAGAGAATGTGAAGAATAAACATTTAAAGAAGCAATAAAAGAACATGTGTAATAATGGAAGAGATGGATTTTCAAACTGAAAAGGCCAATTAAGTGCTGAGTTGAATTTATAATGCAAGCAAGCCAATCTCTCACACAAATACAGGAAATCAGTGGTAAAGTGAAAATCTTAAAATTTCCCAGAGGGAAGGAACAGATTATTAATAAAGAAAGGAGAAACAGGTGGACATTAAGCCTCTTGGCAACACTAAGTACTGAAAGACAATGAGGTAGTATCTTCCATATTCCAAGGGAAAATAACCTTGAACATAGAATTTTAAACTAAGACATTCAAGCCCTATTTATAAAATGAGAGTAAAATGACAACATTTATGCATGCATAGAGCAAAAACTCTATCAACTACCTTTTCTGAAATATGTATTAGACGATGAAGTTCAGAAAGAAGAAAATAAATCCTTGAGAAAGAAGCATAAGGAAATCAGAGTTGTTGTTGTTTTTTATTTGCTCAGTCATGCCCAACTCTTTCGCTACTTCATATACTGTAGCCTGCCAGGCTCCTCTGTCCATGGGATTCTCCAGGCAAGAATACTGTAGTGGGTTGTCATTTCCTCCTCCAGGAGAACTTCCTGATCCATGGGCTGCAGCATGCCAGGCCTCCCTGTCCACCACTCTCTCCCAGAGTTTACCCAAGTTCACGTCCATCGAGTCAGTGATGCTTTCTAATCACTCATCCTCTGCCACCCCCTTCTCCTCCTGTCCTCAATCTTTTCCAGCATCGGGGTCTTTTCCAATGAGTCAATTTTTTGCATCAGGTGGCCAAAGTGTTGGAGCTTCAGCTTCAGCAACAGTCTCTCCAATGAATATTCAGGGTTGATTTCCTTTAGGATTGACTGGTTTGATCTCCACCACGCTTTCCTACCACCTTCAGTTGACTCATTGTGAGTCAGGATTCAGTCAAGTGCTATCAGCCTTTGATCATTTTACAGAGTTCTGACCAGGTTGGTTCTGTTTCCGCTTCAGTTTTTAACGGTTCTTTGCAGGCTTGGGCACCTGGAGCTGCCCACCGGGCCATTTATGCTGACATACCTCTTTCACGCCCACATACTTTTATGCGGTGGGGAGACGGTACATTTTTCTTGGAAAACACAAATTATAATTGGCTGAAGAAAAGGTAGAAAACTGGACAAGAACCATAAATAAAGAAGAGATTGAACTCACAATGAAGCTGTGACCCAGAGTGGAAAAAGGTTCTGAAGGTTTTATAGTTGATTTTCTGCAAAACTTCCAAGACGTGAATAATCCTGAGCACATAAGAAGTCACCCCAGAACCTGGAGAGCTTGTGGGGACAGAGTTTTGCACCAGAACAAGGTGGGTGGGGTTGTGCTTTCTGATGGGCTGTGTTGATGTAAACAGTCTCAGCAGGATTTGGGGCTCCAAGCGTTGATCTGAAGCCCTGGAGTGGCTGAGTAGGCTGGTTCTCACCTGGGCAGCAGCCAGCATGGCTCTGGGAAAGGACCCTCCAGGGGCTGAGGGGACTGCCCCTGCCTGCTCACAGTCTGCTCCACCTTTAGCTCGTCCTCCGCCTCCAAGTGCGAGTAAAGATGAATCAGCTCTGAGGATTTGGAGTCTCTCTACTTTGTTATCAGATGCGGAAAACAAAGAAAAAGACTACTTCTTAAAATATGACTTTTCCCCCTCCTAATACTCAAGACAGTTATTAGCTGTAGGAATGAACATTTCTGAGATGTGTGTCACATGATGAAATGCTGATTCTCGTGCTCCCAGAGAGGGTGCAGGTGACACGGAGCTGTGAAGAGTCCATTTGTCTCTGTCACTTCCCCTGGGCTTCTGTTTAACCCTGGGGACCCTCAGGTTAATTAAAACACAGTACCAACATCTTTGGGCTTTAAATATGCATGGATTGTAAGTCAGATGATTGCACGAATTGTTACTTTGAATAATTTAAAAATATACATGCATACATATTTTCTACGTATAAGTGTTCTATTTTTGTGAACTATACAGGGAAAAGAAAGAAAGATGAATTTTAAATTTTTACTATACAATGAAAATTGTTGTCTCATAGTTCACTTCAGTGGGTTTGCCTGACTCTTCCATTTGACTAATAGCACACTGATCAGATATTTTTCTTAACATTTATATACCTAATGTTACCAAAACCATTTTCTGAAACTATGGGGGCACTACCTTTATTTTATTTTTAATTTGCTCATTTAGATGCTTGTTTTGGATTACTGAATAATTTTGCTATACTTTTAATTTACTCTGTGTAGGAGTCTATAAGTAAAGCCCTATGGAATGATGGCTGTTGACGTAAAAGTCTGTATGAGTATTTATTAACTTATTTTCATAGAAGTTCGGTGGATACAGTTTTAAGAAAACACAATATATGTCACAGCACTTTGAAGGAAAGATGGCACCCATTACACAGTGCAGACTGTAGGTATTCAAGCTCTGGGCCTCGGAACCTCTCCCATCCCCGATTTACTGAGCTCCGGCAGGAGCGCAGCTTATACCTTGCCCCCAGGGCCCCAGACTCGCCCCAAGACAGAGCCACCCAGGGTCATCCCTGCAGGCGTCAGGTGGCTGTAACTCTCACCTGCCCTAAAATGGGGGTGGGAGTGCCCTCAGCTCTGTGTGGACCATGTGGAGCTGGCTTCTCAGCTTCGCCTCCCAACCCTTGAGGTCCTTCTGCACTAGGGACACGTTGTGGGATCTTATGGAAGAGGCTAGGGTGGGTCCCAAAGCGCCGTCCCCATCCCCCGTTATCCCAGGCCAGTGTTATAGCAAAGAACACAACACAAAAACAGCACAAAACTTAAAAAATATCTAAAAGCCCAATTGAGCATGAAATGGACATCAGTAACTAGTAATACTGCAGGTGATTCAGCATTAGCATGTTCATGATGCTAAAAGTATCCATCTTCACTGTGAAATGCTGTTACCAGCTTCACTCTGGGTGAGACTTCATCTCGGATGCCTCCCCAAGACTGCACCCCTCAGCACCAACCTGCTGGAAGCCCGGCCCAAGGCTGCACTGGAGGAGGGCAGGGGACCCTGGGCTGTGCAGTAGGCCCAGAGCAGGGGCACGTGCACCCCACGTGCCTGCAGGAAGCAGGGGGGCTGCAGGAACAGGAATGGAGAGACGGTTGCCTGGCACCAGACCCGCGCAATCTGTTCAAGGGACTCGCTGGCCAGCATGGGGTCAGCGCAAGCGGGGAGGGACAGCAACTCATCCTGCCTGCAGCCGCAGAGCTTCCACAGACCAGGGAATGAGTGCCAGCGTGCCTGGCCGGAAGGAGAGCAGGCCGCATCCTTCTATTTCTATTGTCTGTGCAGAAGGTTTTTGATGTCCCAGACTCCGAGGCCTCGGTCTCAGTGGAGCAGCCTGCTTGGGGATGGTGGCAGTAAATTCCGTCTCTGCCTTCTCCCTGGTGGATTAGACTATTGTTGTAGGCCAGTTGCTCAGTCATGTCTGACTCTGAGACCCCATGGACAGCAGCATGCCAGGCTTCCCTGTCCTTCACCATCTTGTGGAGTTTGCTCAGATTCATGTCTATTGAGTCCGGGATTTCATCCAACCATCTCATCCTCTGTCACCTTCTTCTCCTGCCTTCAATCTTTCCCAGCATTAGCATCTTTTCTAATGAGTCAGTTCTTTGCATCAGGTGGCCAAAGTATCGGAGCTTCAGCTTCAGCATCAGTTCTTCCAATGAATATTCAGGGTTGATTTCCTTCAGAACTGACTGCTTTGATCTCCTTGCTGTCCAAGGTGGATGCTATTAGTCGAGTAACTATTTTTGTTTATTTAATTATCTTTGGTTGTGCTGGGTTCTTTGTTACGCTGGTTTTTATCTATCTGTGGCATGCAGATTTCTTACTGCAGTGGCCTCTCTTGCTACGGCCCGCTGACTTGGAGCACAGAGTCAGTAGTTGTGGGCCTGGATGTTCTACCGTATGTGAGATCTTCCCTGATCAGGGGTTGATTCCACGTCTCCTGCATTGGCAGGTGGATTCTTTACCACTGAGCCACCAGGGGAGCCCTTATCTTATTTACATTCTACCAGCCAAATAGAAGGCAAAGCTGCCATGACTTCAGACTGGTTTGAATAGAACTGCTTCATGGAATACAATCTATATGTCTTATATGCAAAATGTATCATAACTGCATCAATAGGGAACAGTAGATATTGAGACAGCGTATAGCTACCACATCTGGATCATACTGCTTTCCTCCATAATAATAATGAATATTCTTATGAGTTTGGGGGCCTGCTATGAGTGGGCATAATCCACTTGAAGGTTGGACATATTAAATAAAATTCAGAGAACTGTGCTAGATGTTTCATTGAGAAAAAAAACAAGAAAAAAACTTTAACCCTGACAGTGATATAGCTCAGAGGCCATGAGAGTCTGGATTAGGAAGTGAGAAAGAGAAAGCTGCTTAACCTTCATAGAATGGGCTGTTACAGCTGCAGTTTCCATATGGCAGGGGATTGGTTCAAATTGATTTTTTTAATGTAACATCAGGCATTTAAATGACTTAAGTTTCACTTATGTTTATCAGAGGCATTTACAAGAAATAGCCTTAGTTAAGTTTTGCTTGTACAAACTAAGTTAGTTTATAAAATAAACTAGCTGAGGCATCTGTTACGTAGCTTAACTGGTTTTGTCTCCATAGGGAAACTGCAAACCTGGTCTCCAATTTATTTTATTTTAACAGATACAATAGATGAGATTCTCATTTTCTGGATGAGCAAACTGGAGCTTTGTTATTTACTTAACCTGTAGAAGCCCACCTAGAAAGACATCAAAGCTAGATTGTTGAATTTTAGACATTTTTGCAGAAACATAGATAGATGTGTTCTTATTTTATAAAATATATTGTATGTTAGCACATATATTTTAAAAATGCACTTTTACTTGATTTTGTTTTGCATACTGGAGAGTCAGGTGGTAGGGGAAGAGACTTAAAAATCTTTAGAACTGTATTTGTCTCTCATTGATTTACTATAACACTATCAGAAAAAAAAGGCAGGCTTCCCTGGTGGCTCAGTAGTGAAGAATCCACCTGCCAATGCAGGAGACATGAGTTTGATCCCTGATCCGGGATGATCCCACATGCTGGGGAGCAGCTACGCCCATGTGCCACAACTACTGAGCCTGTGCTCTAGAGCCCGGGAGTCACAATTACTGAGTGCCCTACAGCCCATGCTCTGCAACAGGAGAAGCCACCACAATGAGAAGCCCGTGCATCGCAACTAGAGTAGCCCCCACCTGCCAAAAACGGAGAAAAATCCTTGCAGCAAAGACCCAGCACAGCCAAAAATAAACACATAACTTTTTTTTAAGAGGTAGATTTGAAAACAACACATAAGAAGTGTGAGGGCCAAAGTCTCACTAAGAAGTTGTCACTGCAAGTGATGGACAGAGGTTCACTGAGGAGCAGGATGATAACCACTGAAAGTCAGAGAAAAATTAAACTCTTCCCACCTTTGAAGTCAAACCCAACAACACTGTGGGCAAATCCTTCTGCTGGCTTTGTTGATCTTCTGGTTTGTTTCTCAAACCTCTACCAAACTTCTGCCTTGAACCTTGGATACTTCTGGACCAAAAAGAGAATGGAAACTTTTAAGTAAGAAAGTATCAGGTATGAGACCCTGCCTGGTGAACTTGAGTCACAGGGAGTGCGTGGCTCTTCCAGCTCAGGTCCTGAGCAGACACGAATAACAAAGTGTCTATACGTCTTTCAGCCAAGCCAGTTTTATAGATTAAAGGCCACAATCCTTCTGAAGTACATCTATGGTGACGGCACTTAGCAGAGCATTGAATTAACCATGGTCACGTTCCAAAGGAAGGACCCGATGTAAGTATATTTCAAATTACCAAAGCAGAGGGCAGAACCAGATGAGATGTTTAAAAGGATTCCAGAATTTGTGGTGGAAATTCTTAGCGCAAATGCCTTTGAAGATAATGGGAGAGAGAAGCCAATGTTCTTGACGATTCAGAGTCAGAATACTTTAGGAGACCCTGGGGAAAGGCTGGATGACCATGGCCAAGCCACAGTTGAGACCAAAGCTGTCTCAACAGCAAATGTAAACCTTCTGAGAGAAGAGAAGTTGCCTTTTTTTGACCTCTTTACATTGATTTCATGTTGTTGGGCTTTGGCTAATGTCCTTTGGTTTTAATCCACCAATGCAAGATCCAGTCTGCCAGCATGGATTTAAATACGTAAGAGAAACCTTCTCTGAAGCATGGAGAAGAGAGCTCTGTGTTTCCCAAGAGAGAGTGTGCAGAAATTTGAATTAATGGTGCAGTGTAGTCGGTGCAGGAGGGCTTGAGGGCAGAGTGTGGTCGCTCCATCCTGGATCAAGGATGTCCCCGAGCAATGGGTAGATGCCAGCTCAGGAGCTTAGTGGAAGTTGCTCAGTTGTGTCTGACTCTTCGCAACCGTATGGACTGTAGCACACCAGGCTTCTCTGTTCGTGGGATTCTCCAGGCAAGAATACTGGAGTGGGTTGCCATGCCCTTCACCAGGGGATGTTCCCAACCCAAGAATCAAACCCAGTCTCCTGCATTGCAGGCAGACTCTTTATCATCTGAGCCACAGGGAAGACCTGATAAGTGAAACTCACCTCTTAATGCTTGCCCTCCTAACAGTGACATCAAAGGCAGTAGACTGGACTAACAATAGACAATATTGGTATTTTTTTTTTTGGTTTAGGAAACCCCTTGTAGAAGAAAAATTGTACTTTTTAGAATAAACGAATAAAAGCGATACACTTGTCCAAGTATTTTCTCTGAAGCAACCTTAGAGGGTCTGGCGGAGCAGCGAGAACTGAGGCACCCATGTTCTCCTAGCACCCACAAGGCTCAGACTTGGGTCCACCTGGCTCTGCCGTCTGTTACTCAAACATGCTGCTCATGTTTACAACAGTTCTTCACAGTTTTTCTTACTTAACACCTGAAAAATGGCCCCCCTTATAATATATATTCCAATGTATTTTGTACTCCAAACTACTTAAAAAGAAAATGCAATAAAATTCAAAGTAAAGAGAAATGAAAAATAAAATTAAAAATTTAATTTTGTTTATAATAAAACTAAAAATTTATTGAGTGTTTCTATATATTGAAGCATTTTGCTAAGTGCTTTTGCAGATATTAACTTGTTTAACGATCCTCATAAGAATCCTGGAGGTCAAGTACTATTTTTATCCCCTTTATACAGATAAAGAAAGTAAGTCACAGGAATTTATTTTTAAGGACCAAATAAGATAACAGCCTATGCTCTTAACACATTTAAGAGAGAAAGGAGTTAAACATTACACAGACACTTATAAAGAATTGCTTATTCAGGGCCTTTCTTGAGGGATTTTCATAAACATTATAGGAAGTTATGGAGTACAAACGAAAACACTAAAATAGTTCTGACCTAATGATGTAAGAGAACTTGACAAAACTTGGCCCAGACGATGATAAAGGCAGGAATCTTGAATATCACCTGCCATAAAATGTCATGGCCTGATCTCATGGTCTGTTCTGCCGTTGCATTTAGCTTGTTTCCGAATTGAGCCCTGTGGTCCTCCGACTCCTACGTAAATGCAGTATTCTCTAAAATTGTATTTACCTTCATCTGTCGGCCAAATTAGAGTCAACTTACCACCCAAATCCTAGTAATAAATGTGGGTCATGACCCTAGAGAAGACATTTCTCGTGCTCAGTAAGGCGTGTCAGCCCTCACCCCGAGGATCCCAGCCAAGCTGACCTGCAGGAATGTGCAGTGGCGGGACCCATAGTGACCAGAGCGGGACCTGCACTCAGCGCCCCCGGCAGCTCCTGAGACCCCTCCCTCTCTCCCCCATCTGCCCTTCCTTCCCTTCGTCTCCCATCAATTAATTCCCCTTCCTAGACCGAGCTCACAGGGGTCCACTGCTACGAAGCCTTCCCGGCAGACGCTGTCTCTGCCGCTCCAGCTGCTTCACCAGCTCTCCAGCCTCTCTGGAGGGGAATCCGTGTGGTTGAACTTTGTGAAATGCTGGTGGAGCAGAGGCACACGGGCATTGCACAGATGCTCTCCTGGTTCAGTCTCGTCAACGGCAGCTGTCTTGTAAGCAGCTGTTACAGAGGCTGACCTGTTTGCACTGCACCTGAACAGCCTGGGTTGACGTATGACTTTAGGCAAAGCCCTCCCCCAAGTGTGTATGAGGAATACAGATGTTTCTTACACACTCCTTTCTGTGTCTGTTGAATGAATGATGGACGAATGTCAATAGAGGAGTTAAAACGTGCAGAATTACCATGATACAAGACAGGGTTCAGTGTATAAACCTTGCAATCTGTAAAACCTCCCACTTTGGTTGATGTATTTCCCATAATGACATGTTACTCTATAATCACATTTTATAACACGTGGTTTCTCCGAATTTCACACATTTATAGGACGATAAATGAACACTGTTTGAGCAAGGACAAGTAAGGCTGCAGAGCTTTTACCCTGGGATGTACATTGACACCATTTTTTCTTTCCAAACCACATTCTGCCATGTGGTTCTTTGAAAGGTACATGAAGGAACCAAGATGGCGGGTTCATCTGGATATGGTGCTATTCTTGGCAGTTCTCTCATTTTTAAAAACTCTTTGTTCTCAAATCAAGTTCACCAACCATAAATCCCAGAACAGAACTAACAGTAAGAAAGGTTTCAAGGCTGGAATCCATGTTGATATTTTACAATGTTCTAAAAATCTTTTCTTTCTGATAGAAAACATTCTTAAAGACAAAAGTAAAAATCAAGGTAGTGTTAGTGATTTGACCAATGTATTATTCACACATTTGAAAACTAAATTCAGGGAAAAAGATAAAATAGACTAAAATGATTAACAGTCTACCTAACATTTAACATTTTGATCTCAGCTGTTGAAAGACAAAATACAGTTTCAAAGTAGAACTTGATGCAGATGAAATTGTAGTGGGATAATTCTGCTTTTGATGTTACCCTTCTCCAGTTTCAACAGGGCACTTCTTTATCCCTTGCTCTTTCAATCCTTCAGCCTGTCAGTGCCATTGCCTCTGTGAAAAGCCCACTCCTGGAAAGAGAGTCATTTCTTTCACGGCTTCAGTGAACAGATATTTTAGCCAAGTGTATGCTAGGCATTGTGGGGGTGATGCTAATTTGAACAAGCACAGTCTCTGTCTTTACAGAACCTCCAGGGTCACCTGGTGTGTGACAAAGGCAATCAAGCAGGGCAAATTCAGTGTCATCAAAAGGATTATTTTCTGGCAGATAGAGAAGGTGTCAGGACAGCTTTTGATGGATCTTATGGAAGAATTAATTGTACTCTGAGAAGCAACTACTCCAGAAATGAATGAATAAATATACCCTCAGTGTCAATACTCAGCACTATTATTCCAAGTGGAAAGAATAGCAGGGTAAAGTAGTGGAATTCCATACAGGTTTTTAGGAACATAAAACTGAACCAAAACATTGGGATAGCAAACAGAAGCACCCGAGTATCTGAGTAAAGCTTTCAGGTTCATGGGACGAAGAATCTGTCTTGGGAAACCACTGAAGGTGAATAAAGAGAAAACTGGCACGATGGACACTGTGCTTTAGGAAGATTTAACATGGAGCCCTGCAAAATGGATTAAAGGAAGAGAGCTTCTGGAGGAGGGTGGGCACTGAGACAGCCCATGCAGGAGAGGAAAGCAGAGTGCCCGGAGCAGAGGTACAGCAATGCAGGAGGTCTGAGAGAGAGGTCAGAATAAATGTGAAGTCCTCCACTCACAGCTGTGTGATAGCCTCCAGGTTCCTGCCTCTGTATATCTGTCCTTTCCTCCCCCTATGCAGATTTTGTTCATCTGTGGGCTTCAACATTTCAGCACCAGTCCATGGAGGGCTCCCTCTGTCCCGTTAGAGCATTCCACCCTAATTAATTTTGGTGTTTACCATCCCATCTAAACCTTCAGGTCTTTTCCTAATACACTCACTGTCCTGCATTCTTCTGTTCTACTAAACCTTGCAGGTTCATTTTCTCAATCAACTCCCCTTCCTTCAATTCAATAGCATCATTCTTCTCATTCTCCTTTATGCTTGCCGTTGTATTGGTGTTTTCAGGCATTTATTGGTGCTGGTTGAATATTTATCCTTTTCCCCTATCTTATTAGTTTGAAAGTTTTAGGAGACTAGGAGGATTTTCAGTAACTAAAGCACGAACAAGCTACTATTCACATATCTATTATGTGAAACAAAATCATCTTTATTTCTGAAATTAAATTTTATTGTAGTATAGTTGCTTTACAGTGCTGTGTTAGTTTCTGCCACACAGCAAAATGAAACAGCTATATGTATAGCGATATCCCTTTTTTTAAAATTTCCTTCCCATTGAGATCACCACAGGGCACTGAGTAGAGTTTCCCTAGTTATACAGTAGGTTCTCATTAATTATCTATTTTATACACAGTGTATACACGTCAATCCCAACCTCCCAATTCATCCCACACCCCCTGCTTTACCTTAAGTCAGAAAGAGAAAAACAAATATCATATATTAACATATATATGTGGAATCTAGAAAAATGGTACAGATGATCTTATTTGCCAAGCAGAAATAGAGACACAGACATAGAGAACAAACACAAATACATCTTTAACTACTGTGGAAAATTACAATGGTGAGAGATAAAGTATAAAACACCATCGTACCGTATATGTCTTTTACTCTGAGAAATGTTATTGTGTTTGTCAATTCAGTCAGTGCTATGCTTTGTCAAATAAGACATTTCTAAAACTTGTATCAAACCAGGTGTGAGAAATGTGAACTGTAGGCTTGAAAGCTGAAAAGAGGTTCTAGTCCCAGAGAACTAAAAGATACTAGAAACATCCCTGCTTTAGCATCTTACCTTTTTGATATGATATTCGATGACAGATTTAAACATATTCTCATATAGACATTAATTTTCCCTTCAATTGAACACTGAGCCACTGCCTTAATTCCAGTAAGTGTCCAATTATGAATGAAAGTTTATGTGCTTTTGGTATACCTAAAGATGTCTGCATTTGTTTCAATTGTACTGCTGGGGCATCTGTGTTTCTCACTAGCCTTGGTACTCTTAATGTTTTGCTCTGCTTATTTTTGCTGAGAATTATATTAAAGACAAATGCAATAAAATTTTGACTAATTGAACACTTTCAATTCAATATACAGATATGGTAATTGTGTTTAAACTGAACCGTTGGCTGCTAGACAGCATCACCAGGTTATTTTTTAGTGGGAGGAGGGAATATCTTCAAAATTTACAAAAGCTCTAATTTTATATAAGGAAAGTGCTTTAAGAATATCAACACCCATTAAAAAAAATCAAGTTGTAAAAAAACTGAATATACAGGGGAAAATAGCCTAGTCTCTTGAAAACACATAGCCTACATTGTCTTGGAAAAATATGTTTTCTGAATCAAAGAACAATAGCTATGGGGGATTTTTAACAATTATTTTATGAAAAAGAAGAAATGGAGGCCCAGAGAGGCAGAAAGATCGTCACAAAATAATGCAGTTTATAAGGCCCTCAATGGATATGTCGGAGAAGGCGATGGCAACCCACTTCAGTATTCTTTCCTGGAAAATCCTACGGACGGAGGAGCCTGGTGGGCTGCCATCTATGGGGTCACACAGAGTTGGACACGACTGAAGCGACTTAGCAGCAGCGGCAGCAGCAATGGATATGAGTTAAAGTAAACATAAGAATTCTCCACTTCTCTGTACTAATCAAATTTGCATTTTAAACACCTAAACTTGATTTTTTTAGTTGTAGTAGAATACCCACAACATAAAATTTTCTGTCTTTACCATTTTTGTCTAAATTTGATTTCAAGCACTAGTATTCTCGATGCCACAGCGCATCAGACGCAGTTTTGAAATGGGTACCATTTCTTGCTACACGGACTACCGCTAGGGGGTGCTCAATAAGTATTTTGCCAGATAAGTAAATAAAGTTCATCAGTGTTTGGGAATTGGGAAGAAAAGGAAGAAGCTGGAAAACAACTCTGAAGCCTGATTTTAGTTTCTGTCTAAGATAACCTCTTAACACAGTAAATATGACTCCACTTTTCAGTAAAACAAGTACCTTCAAGTGAGGACTTGTGTTGTACTGGTTAGTCTCAGGATCCACTTTTAACCCCTTGTGTATGCAGTCACTTCAGTTGTGCCCAACTCTTTGGAACACTATGGACTGTAGCCCACCAGGTTCTCTGTCCACGGGATTTCCCAGGCAAGAATACTGGAGTGGGTTGCCATTCCCTCCTCCAGGGGATCTTCCCGACCCAGTAATCGAACCATCTTCTCTTATGTCTCCTGCATTGCCAGGCGGGTTCTTTACCACTAGCGCCACCTGGGAAGCCTTTAACTCCTCTCTCTATTAATTTTAGGCGGTTGGGAGCACAGACCATCATCATTTCTCCAGCTTCCCGCATCCATTGTCGGACAGACAATGCATCACAAACAGCTCTAAGTGATGAATCACAGAACCACCTTGTCTTTCAAGAATGTCTCTCTGCCCATAGTTCAAATACATGTTTAAGCGTTTCAAGTGTTTAGTTTTTCAAGTGTACTAAATGTATTATTTGTAGGTTTCCATAAATTGCAGAATACTTTTTTTCTGAAGTCCTTTAGTTAATTTGTTCATTTCTCTCCCTATTTGTTTCTGGTCCCCAGTCATTAGGCTATCCTTAGACAATATCCTTTGAGTATGGAAGGCAAGTCTTCCCTTGATTTAAGTCAGCTGTTGACAAGTTGAATAGTTTTTATTGGGAGTATTTTTGAGACAGTAAATGCCTGTGTTGACAAAAATGTAAGAAAATCTTTGCTTTCCTCCTTTAAATAAAGCCTCAAGAAAAAGTAATTTTTTGTGTTGTTCTTAGTATTTTCTAACTTGGGAAAATGACATTCAGAAAAAGTTGGTTTAAAGATGTCAAATAAAATACAAAGTTTCAAAATTCATTTTGTAAGTTTAATTTATCGTGATGTAAATGTTGATGCTGGGATTCCCCAGTGGCTCAGCGGTAAATAATCCACCTGCAGTGCGAGAGATGCAGGAGATGTGGGGTTGATCCCTGGGTTGGGATGATCCCCTGGGGGAAGGCATGGAAACCCACTCCAGTTTTCTTGCCTGAAGAATCCCATGGACAGAGAAGCCTGGAGGGCTGAGTCCATAGGGTCACAGAGTCAGACACAATTGAGTGACTGAGCACAAATGCTCAAATGCTAACGCCAGGTTTGAATGCTGAGGCAGCTCAAGGAACACCATACCAGTGGTGACAACTTGCAGGTTGGGTGCATTATATTTTGTTTTGCCTATTTTCCAGCTATTTGCAAGAACTGATTGGGCTGCCTCTAAATGTTAGCCACATCCTTGGCTTTTAGTGCATTGAAATCACAGTTTTGAACTGATAAATATCAAAAATTAATCTGTTTAGGAAGAGATCATCTGTATTGGCTTGATAAAAAACTTGCAAGTTACAGTTTTATTAAATATTTTAAATGCTTTATAGCTGCTGTTTTGCATCGGATTAGACTGTATTTCAGAGTCATCTTTTTTCTCTTAAATCAAACATTTTTACAAGTACCTGATATTTCTAATTAACTTCTGAAGCTTTCTGCTTTCATTTTGAAGAAAGGTGTTATGTTGTCCTCTTTTGTCTTCAGGGCTCAGTGTGGTGTTAATGTTCTTTTTTCTTCTTCTTTCCTTTTCTTTTTCATTTTTTCATCTATATTTTTTTACAAAGCTATCCTTCCATTGTTTTTAAATAGGCTTTATTTTTTTTTATCTCTTTAGATGTAGAAAAAAATTGAGATAGTAGTACACAGTTTCCGTCTACCCTGCATGCTGCTTCTCCTGTTATTATCTCAGATTAGTGCATTTGTTATGATTATGATAAAGTAATCATTTGTTATGATTAAGAAACCACTACTGATACATTATGGTTACATAAAGCCCTTTATTCAGATTTCCTTGATTTCAATGTAATGTATTTTTCTGGTACGTACAACTTAAGGAGTGTTGTCTTCTTAAAGAATCATGTTCTGTGCATTTACCCTTTTTTCTATTTGCATTTCAGTTTGGAAAGTCTAGCTTTAAGTTTACTGATTCTTTCCTCAGCCATGTATAGATGAAAGGCATTCTTCATTTCTATTAACAGTAGTTTTTACTTCTAGCATTTCTTTTTGATTCTTTCTTAGAGTTTTCACCCCTCTGCTAATATTACCCATTCATTCTTGTATGCTCTCTACTTTTCCATTAGGGATATTAGCATATTAATTGAAAAGTAAAATTGTTAGCCACTTAGTCATGTCCAACTCTTTGTGACCCTATGGACTGTAGCCCTCCAGGTTCATGGAATTCTCCAGGCAAGAATACTGGAGTGGGTAGCCATTCCCTTTCCCAGGGGATCTTCCCAGCCCAGAAATTGAATTCAGGTCTTTTGTATTGCAAGCAGATTCTTTACCATCTGAACCACCAGGAAAGCCCAGCATATTAATTAGTTATTTTTAAATCTTGGTATAAAACTTTCAAAATCTTTTCCATTTCTGAGTCTGGTTCTAATGCTTACTTTGTCTCTGAAGACTGTATTTTTGTGTTTGAATTTCCATTGTAATTTTTGTTGAAAGCTGAATGTGGTATACTGAATAGAAGGAACTGAGGTAATAGGCCTTTGGAAGGAGATTTCAGGTTTATTTGGGTGGCACTTTGCTCTGTTTATTGTTTGATGTAGCAGTAGATATCAGAGGCTAAAATTTTCTCTGGTGTCCATGTTTTTCTCTCCCCTATTATCATTGGGTTTCCCTGGAGACTCCTTCTTAAATAGAGTCTGAACCTTGTAGCTGTTTCAGTTTAAGGCACTCTTATTGTACAGTTTAATGCAGTGGCAGGCAACAGGAAAAGGAAAGCAGTCTCTAATGATTAACTCTGGTCTTTCTGTGTTCCTCAACTGTGACTTTCACAACGTTTTCTAGAGAACTTTTTCTGTCTCTCCTCTTAGGTGAAACAGGAAGGTTAGCATAGACTAAATGTGGGTATCTTCCCTTCTATCCTGTGAAACAATTCTCTAGTGAATTCTTAGCAACTTGAGAGTAACTGCTCATCACAGAGAAAACCCTGGGCACACTTCTCAGCAGCTGGTCTTCTCCTCTTCATGCCATAGCCAGAGGTGATTTTTTTCAGCTCCTTCCATGAGAATCTGCTAGGTTCCTTCACTTAAAATCCATTAAAGGATGAAGGTCTTCCTGGACTGCAGCCCCGGGAGCCCCTCACCACCAATCTCGCCCATACCCAGCCTCCAGCAAGTCTTCACATTACCACTAGAGTGTGCCTGCCAGTTTAATGCCTGCAGTGGCCGCTGTTCCGCGCAAACTGGTCTTGGCTGTGATCCCCCAGATAGGCCCGTATCTCCAGATTTTAGGCTGGCAGTTAGCCCTAAGACCTTGATTCTCTGATGGGTTCAAGAAAGCCTTTGATTTTCAGTTTTTCAGATCATCTCTTATTGTGAGGATTAGAGTGATGATTCCCAAGCTCTTTGCATGTTGCAGCTGAAACTGGAAGCACTCTGTACTTTTTTTTAGTAGTATTTTTCAAAAGTACTTTTTTAAATAGTATTTTTCAAAAGTACTTTTTTAAATAGTATTTTTCAAAAGCACTGGCACATCTGGTTACTAGATTAAAATTGTGTGGTTAGGAAAATGTTTTTTCAAGTATAAGCCTGAGAGATCAATCCATAAAACTTGAACACCTGAACAAGTGCTCCATGGCTTTAGTAATTGGATGGGGGTTAATTCTTAAGATCCCCTTCTCACAGGTAACTTGACAGTTCAGCAGATGAAGACACTGCTAAAAAGAAAGTGTATCATCAGAACAAACTATTTCCCTATTAATCAAGTTAACTGAGATGTCACTGTAATTTTTCATAAATACATTTATCTTTTGAGGAACAGAACTTGGACAACTAATGCACCAGCCTGGGGCTCAAAATTTAAGAGGATCCAAAAAATTCAACAATCAAAATAAAGAATATTTTAATGAAATACCTTAATAGAAATTAATGAAAAAATTACAATGAACCAAATATCAGATACATTTAAATAAAGATAAAACAATGCAGAGTCAAACTGGAGCCTAAGAAAGGGAGAAATCTTGATTGCTGACTGTTTTGTTCCTTAAATTTTGTTTCCTACACAGGTTTCTCATCATCGACTTGGCCTCGGTAGGAAGTGCCTGGTCATCCGACCCTGGACACGATACATTTAAATGAGTATATCAGAGATGAGAACACAGTATGCTGGGGACAGGACAACTTTTTTTCATACATATTTTAATATGATTATCCTTTGAAGTTCAATATAACTATGTAGAAAACTTCTGTTGATTTCTTTCACTTTTTTAATGAAAAGTTATTATTTCACATTATAAGGTCTTTATAGCCTGAAAAATGATGTTGCTATGATATTAAACATTTATGCATTTGTCTCTGTCTAGCCACACATGCACACTCACATACACACATACAAAATTGTAACAGTGGCAAGGGTGAAAAGCAGGCATCTCCACCCAAAGGACTGCTTGGCTGACTGCTCTCTGAAAGTTCTGATCGACCTGTGGCATCACATCCTCCACTTTCTTTACAACCTTCCTACCTGTAGTTCCCAACCTGAATATAACTGTTATTTTAAAAATCTAGGACACTTTAGGCATTTCTTTGACTATCATCTTGCTTAGTAACTAAAGAAGTTTGATGATTTGTGTTCAAATGTTGTTGTTCAGTCACTCAGTCATGTCTGACTCTTTGCAACCCCATGAACTGCAGCATGCCAGGCTTCCCTGTCCATTACCAACTCCTGGAGCTTACTCGACCTCATGTCCATTGAGTCAGTAATGCCATCGAACCATCTCATCCTCTGTTACTCCCTTCGCTTCCTACCTTCAATCTTTTGCAGCATCAGGGTCTTTTCCAACAAGTCGGCTCTTCACATCAGGTGGCCAGAGTACTGGAGCTTTAGCTTCAGTATCAATCCTTCCAATGAATATTCAGGGTTGATTTTTAAGCCGTCTCTGACTCTTTGCAGCCCCATGGACTGCAGCACACCAGGTTTCCCTGTCCTTCACTATCTCCTGGCGTTTGCTCTCTCTCTCTATATATATATATGTAAATTTTATATACATATATATATATACACACACACACATATATATATATACACGTGTGTGTGTGTGTTAGTTGCTCACTCATGTCTGACTCTGCAACCCCATAGACTGCAGCCCTCCAGGCTCTTTTGTCCATGGGACTCTCTAGGCAAGGACACTGGAGTGGGTTGCCATTTCCATCCCCAAGGGATGTTCACGACCCAGGGATTAAACCCAGGTAGCCTGCATTGCAGGCTATATATATATATTTTTTTTTGTATATATATACGTATATATAAATCTCAGTGGTCATTCAAGTGTCCTCCTTATTTGTTGTACTAGAGGGAAAGTACCTATAGGACCACTGAGATTTTCCCATATTTCTCTGGATCCCACTAGAGATGATAAAATATTCTTGAGCCTGAAAGGAGCTAGGTAACACACTGTGGCAGTGAGAACCAGACAGCTGTTCTTCTGCAGTCAGTCGATGGGCCAGAAACACACTGTGAACATCTGACTCCACACTGCATGCACCCCACAGCCCTGCAAAGCACAGGTGTTGAGAAATTAGACAATTACAAAGAACAGTCTCTCCTAAGTGCGCCCAGATGGTATCAGGACAACTTGGACTTGGCAGTTTCAGTATTTTTTAAAGCTTTAATCTCCAGAACTAGGGGCCATGCTATCTGAATTTTAGAAGTAGACAGTGTCCATGGAGGGCTTCTAAAAGCTCACACATTCAGTCATAGATAATGAAATCAACTTAAAAATACATATGAATTTAAACTGTGGGTTTTCACATCAGATGGTTAAATCAGCATCTGAAACCCAAAAAATAAAAGCTGCTTTCCATAATCAGACCCATAGATTTCACTCTCTAGATGAAACATTCTTTTGTCTCTTTCTATAGTGTTTTGTCCTGCAGACAGTATGTGAACTGGTTTTCTGTTTCCTAGAAACGTTTCTCTTGAGTTCGATTTTGCCATTATGAAAACCAAAAAGGACTTCAGTCTTACGCACCGGCTGTGTTATTTAAACACATCAACCACACAACATGTAAATAAAAATCATTGCCACTGTGTATAAAGGCAGGGAACAGAGACTTTACCATTGAATATTAAATTCCATTGTTGTTTGTGTGTTTGTCAGTCACAGCCTTGATTAAGCATGCTCTTACTTTTGGGACTCTGTCCACAAACAACTCCAAAATGACCTGAAGACGGAGCGTGGAGACAAAGTAGGGGAAGTAAAGGGAGGAGAAGGCAAAGAGAGGGGGGCATGAGGCCCAGGGTACAGCAGGGAAGGCAAGGAGGACTTGCGTCCATAGCAGAGGCTTTCTCACTCCATAAATTACCATCTTGATGTGCATTGGATACCAGCAAGTTTGGCGCACAAGTCATGCAAAGAATGCCGGTGAGTGGGAAGGCTAACAAAGCGGATCAGGCGGCAGCGTCAACGGCCCTGGAGCCTTTGATAGCTGCCTGGATTCAGGCAGATCCCAGGTGCATTCTTCTCATACCTGAGAGCCGGTGCTACATGGCACAGAGACGCTGCGCTCACCCCACTGTTTTCATCTCTAAGTGGATTCCTGACAGCGCTTTCTCAGTAAAATGTTGGCAAAGAGACAAGCCCATCACTAAACATCACTGTCATGTTGTCTTTTGTGCGATTGGTTGCAGATGTTGCTATGAAAAAAAAGCCTTGGGGTTCTTGTCAGCCCACCTGTCCACACTCAGCCACTGACCAAGAGAAATACTGAGCATGCCACTGGGCTTTTGTGATCCAGCTTTGACATTTAGCTGGAGAAGGGAATGGAAGCCCTTTCCAGTATTCTTACCTGGAGAGTTCCATGGAAAGAGGAGCCTGGTGGGCTACAGTCCATAGGGTCACAAAGAGTCAGACATGACTGAGCGACTCACACATAAATGTCTACACGTATGTTCTCTTATCTCCACTTCTTGGTGCTTATTTTGTAAAAGAAGAAGGAAGTGCTAGTCACTCAGTCATGTCTGACTCTTTGTGACCCCATGGGCTGTAGTCTCCAGGCTCCTCTGTCCATGGAGTTTTCCAGGCAAGAATAATGGAGTGTGTTGCCATGCCTTTCTCCAGAGAATCTTCCCAAATCAGGGATCCAACCCAGGTCTCCTGCATTGCAGGCAGAGTCTTGATTGTCTGAGCCACCAGGAAATATCTTCAACAACTTTATTAAGCATGAGATTAAACTCTAACACATTCATATAGAATTATAAGAAACATCAAATATACACAAATCCAAGACAAAGTTTAACTCAAAACAGAATTGGGTTGGGAGAGCAGGGCTATTACTTACTCCTATCATTAATAGAAATAAAAAATGAAGACCATAACATCTTTTCTTGAGTGAAGGAAAATCTAAGACTAATTTTTTAAAATTAAAACATTAATAGTAGATCAGCTGAAATATTACTTTGAAGGTTACTGGATTACATATGTTACATACTTCAAAGCATAACATTTTCATATTCTCTACTGTTGTTGTTCAGTCACTCGATCATGTCCGACTCTTTGCAACCCCATGGACTGCAGCACTCCAGACTTACCTGTGCTTCACCATCTCCTGGAATTTGCTCGAACTTGTGTCTACTGAATTGATGATACCATCCAACCATCTCATCCTCTGTCACCCCCTTCTCCTTATTCTCTATAATACATGACAAACCGACAAGGGTTTGCCTTTGTTATTGTGACAGAATAGGAAGTTGTTTAAGTGAGGAGCTGCAGTCACACACACTGCGCTGCTTACCTGTAAACATGATGTGCACAGTCATTGTCCCTCTTCTGTTTTACCCTCTACAGCACTCTGCTTATTTCCTTAACAATAGTATACTGCAAAATAAGCCTTTCTGGGTGGAGTTGTTTCTTTGGTTCCTATTTGTGTCTGCTGACAGACTATAAGCCCTTCAGGGCAGGGAGATTTCTCTCTCAACCACCATCACATCCTCAGCTCTGAATACGTATGTCTGACACGCAGTAAATGGTCAGGATATAAGTGGTTCAAGGAGTGACTGTTAGTAAGTGTTGTGGCCATGTGACTGTCCTTAGGTCACCCAACTATTTCTTTATCCACCACTCCCCTGACTTTTGGAAGGCTTTCAATTTCTACTACTTCTACTTGTTGGTAGTATGATGATAAATTCTCTAGGAGTAGGGAATTTTTCTTGTTTTGGATTATATATGTTTAATGAACACACCAAAGTGTGAAGCCTTCTGTCTCCATTCTTAGACCTAGTCTTATACTGTGGTTCAGTACTATTGTGTGGCGTACAATACCAGACTCCTGTAATCATCGACTCAAATCGGTGATTCAAACCTAGGCCTGAATGTTTAAGCGAACAAATGTGCCAAGACCATCCATTTGGCAGCTAGGAGGCTTCCTCCAGCTTAATTCCACGTCACACTATTGTTTTTCTTAATCTATCTCCTGAGTGGATTTTTGTACTACTAATGCCTCTCATTGTTTAAGAGGAAAAACGGTATAACCTGGAATACTCATGTCCTCGTGGGGCTTATTTTACATTTTTATCATGCTTTCTAAAGGCCCACATTCCTCCTTCTTAAATGTGATTTGATATCTTCTCATTGAAAATACACTTACTGGAAATATTTCTAAAAACCTCCTCTTGCAAGTCACTCTCTTAGAGAGACCTTCCATGGTTACTATCTAAGCATAACTTGGGTCCCTCCTCACCTGGGTGTCTTCATCATCATCACAAATCATTCCTATTATCACCGTCCGGTAAAAACTGCTGAAGGCTGCACACATGGTATTACCTGAAACCCTGTCCCCATACTGTCTTATCTAATTCCG
Organism: Antilocapra americana; assembly: GCA_007570785.1. NCBI lineage: Eukaryota > Metazoa > Chordata > Mammalia > Artiodactyla > Antilocapridae > Antilocapra > Antilocapra americana. The sequence goes on from ML663566.1 coordinate 30,853,457, forward strand.
CAAAAGCAAACAAACCTCCAGACACAGTTACTGCTTCTTTACAAAACCAATTCCCCAAACTCAGAGCATGCATGCCAAGTCAGTTCAGTTGTGTCTGACTCTTTGCGACCCTACGGACTGTGGCCTGCCAGTCTCCTCTGTCCATAGGATACTCAGGCAAGAATACTGGAGTGGGTTGCCATGTCCTCCTCCAGGGCATCTTTCTGACCCAGAAATTGAATCCACATCTCTTATGACTCTTGTGTTGGCAGGCGGGTTCTTTACCACTGAGCCACCTAGGAATCTCCCTCCCTAAACTTGGTACCTTAGAATAAATGAGTGATTTGGCTTCTCCCCACTTCCTGTTCTGTTTAAGCTGGTGTAAAGCACATTGTTTCTTTTTATTTTGGTGGAAGCATAGAGATGAAACATTTGCTCTTTAGTTTTGGATTACAATTTTTTAAATTATTGTTTTTTTACTGAATCTAGTTATTGGCTATCAACTAGCTTTGATAAAGGGGAAGTACACACATATTATATACACATATACATATAAATCTGTATATTTATATAGATGATATAAATGTTGCTGTTTAGTTGCTAAGTGGTGTCCTACTCTTTTGTAACCTCACAGATTGTAGCTCACCAGGCTGCTCTATCCATGGGATTTCCCAGGCAAGAATGTTGGGAGCGAGTTGCCATTTCCTTCTCCAGGGGATCTTCCTGACCCAGGGATTGAACCCCCGTCTCCTGCTTTGGCAGGTGGGTTCTTTACCACTGAGCCACCAGGGAAGCCCGATATAAACAAAATCACTATATTATTATATTATATGTGACACACACATGATATACATAGGTATTATATCTGATGACCTATCAAAACTGATAGATAGCAACACACACAAAATACAATTATATAGAACTACGTATGTATGAACGCATCTGTACACACATACAGTGGCAGTGATCAAGACCATCCCCAAGAAAAAGAAATGCAAAAAGGCAAAATGGTTGTCTGAGGAGGCCTTACAAACAGCTGAGAAAAGAAGAGAAGCCAAAGGCAAAGGAGAAAAGATATACCCATGTGAATGCAGAGTTCCAAAGAATAGCAAGGAGAGATAAGAAAACATTCCTCAGTGATCAATGCAAAGAAATAGAGAGAAACAATACTATGAGAAAGACTAGAGAGCTCTTCAAGAAAATTGGAGATACCAAGGGAACATTTGATGCAAAGATGGGCACAATAAAGGACAGAAATGGTATGGACCTAACAGAAGAGAAGTTGTTCTGTGGTGTTGGACTCTTTGTGATCCCGTGGACTGTAGCCTACCAGGCTCCTCCATCCATGGAATTTTCCAGGCAAGAGTACTGGGAGGGTTGCCATTTCCTTCTTCAGGAGATCTTCCAGACCCAGGGATCAAACTCAGGTCTCCCACATTGCAGGCACACTCTATCATCTGCGCCAGCAGGGAAGCCCCTAACGGAAGCAGAAGATATTAAGAAGAGGTGGCAAGAATACACAGTAGTACTATACAAAAAAAATCTTCATGACCCAGATAATCACTATGGTATGATGACTCACCTAGAGCCAGATATCCTGGAATGCGAAGTCAAGTGGACCATAGGAAGCATCACTACGAACAAAGCTAGTGGAGGTGTTGGAACTCCGGTTGAACTATTTCAAATCCTAGAAGATGATGCTGTGAAAGTGTTGCACTCAACATGCCAGCAAATTTGGAAAACTCAGCAGTGGCCACAGGACTGGAAAAGGTCAGTTTTCATTCCAATCCCAAAGAAAGGCAATGCTAAGGAATGGTCAAAATACCACACTATTGCACTCATCTCACATGCTAGCAAAGTAATGCTCAAAATGCTCCAAGCCAGGTTTTAACAGTGCATGATCCAGATGTTCAAGCTGGATTTAGAAAAAGCAGAGGAACCAGAGATCAAATTGCCAATGTCTGTTGGATCATTAAAAAAGCAAGAGAGTTCCAGAAAAACATCTACTTCTGCTTTATTGACTACTCCAAACCCTTTGACTCTGTGGATCACAACAAACTGTGGAAAATTTTTTAAGAGATGGGAATACCAGACCACCTTACTTGCCTCCTGAGAAATCTGCATGCAGGTCAGGAAGCAACAGTTAGAACTGAACATGAAACAACAGACTGGCTCCAAATAGGGAAAGAAGTACATCAAGGCTGTATATTGTCACCCTGCTTATTTAACTCATATTCAGAGTACATCATGAGAAATGCTGGGCTGGATGAAGAACAACCTGGAATCAAGATTGCTGGGAGAAATATCAGTAATCTCAGATATGCAGATGACACCACCCTTATGGCAGAAAGCAAAGAAGAACTAAAGAGTTTCTTGATGAAAGTGAAAGAGGAGAGTGAAAAAGTCGGCTTAAAACTCAACATCCAGAAAACTAAGATCATGGCATCTGGTCCCATCACTTCATGGCAAATAGATGGGGAAACAGTGGAAACAGTGACAGATTTTATTTTTCTTTGGCTCAAAAATCACTGCAGATTGTGACGGCAGGCATGAAATTAAAAGATGCTTGCTCCTTGGAAGAAAAGTTATGACTAACCTAGACAGCATATTAAAAAGCAGAGACATTACTTTGCCAACAAAGGCCTGTCTAGTCAAAGCTATGGTTTTTTCATTAGTCGTATATGGATGTGAGAGTTGGACTATAAAGAAAGCTGGGCACCAAAGAACTGATGCTTTTGAATTGTGGTATTGGAGAAGACTCTTGAGAGTCCCTTGGACTGCAAGGAGATCCAACCAGTCCATCCTAAAGGAAATCAGTCCTGAATATTTATTGAAAGGACTGATGCTGAAGATGAAACTCTAATACTTTGGCCACCTGATGAGAAGAACTGACTCATTTGAAAAGAGCCTGATGCTGGGAAAGATTGAAGGTGGGAGGAGAAGGGGACAACAGAGGATGAGGTGGTTGGATGGCCTCACCGACTCAATGGACATGAGTTTGAGTAAGCTCCGGCAGTTGGTGATGGAGAGGGAGGCCTGGCATGCTGCAGTCCATGGGGTCACAAAGAGTTGGACACGACTGAGCAGCTGAACTGAACTGAACGTATGTTACTGAACATATAGATACATGCAACCCCATCCATGTACCAGGGTACACCCGTTCGGCTCTCTCACATAGTAAGACGCCTATATCAGCAGTCTCTCTTCTCCAGTGTGTCTCCCTGGAAGGCTCATTAAAGCAGAAACTGCCTTATGTGCTCATAGGCACCTTCTCTCATGAGTCAGCAAACGCCATCATGGAACTGAGGCGTGGTCAGTAACTACTCAGGAACGGCCCTACTTTCTGGCTGCTGGTTTCAGAGTCATGCGAGAAAATGATGGAATGTTCTGCAGTACCAGAATCATGTATTTAATTCAGACATGAGACGGGGGTGTGAACCCCCGTTCTTGACGTTACAAGGTGTTGTTTTCCTTCCCCGAGTTGTGCTCAAGCAGACCTGCCTTCTAACATCATTTCAGTGTCGCTTTCCTCAGAAACGACTACCAGCAAGGCCACGTGGATCCAAGGTGATTTGCTCTCGCAGATTATGTACTAAAAATAACTCAGCGTTATACTTTTTCCATTTTTCATCCTTCTGAACACCTTAATATTATTGCTGTAAATGTGATTGTGCAAAGCTATAAATTCCTCACTTAATCATTTTAAAATCTCTCTGACATGTGACCAGGAGTTGGAAATACATAAATGTTAAATTTTATGCTTTTTTTCCGTGTTCCCATACCCAGCTCCTCTATTATAAACTGTCATCTGTTACCTAATCAAAGGCAAATGGATAAGAAGAATGTATTGCAGTCCAAGAACATTCCTCCTTGCATGAATTTACCAACTTTATAGGATATAGACTGACTGACCAAACGTAAAGTTTTCAGGAGCCACAGGACAGAGCAGGAAAGGACAGGTCCTCCCTGGCTTCACTTCTCGCCAGCATCAGGGCACAAACACCCGGTGTGCGATCTGTGCCAAGGTGCCCTCTGTCACCAGAACTATTCCTCCTGGGACTCATGTGCATTTCCTTCTGATTATTTGATCATTTCGGACTCAGACTGACTCGGTCTTCACAGTTTTTTATCCTAGATGAGGATAGGTAACACTTTGGTCAAAAATGCTCCTTTTTTTTTTTTCATGAAAGAGAGGAGGACTCACTGGTTTCACTACAACCACATAGCTCAACATACGGCTGGCCATCGAACTGACAACAGGAGTTTCCAATGTTTTGCTTAGCTTTGGTTCTTGCAAGGTGGGAGGAGTCTGAGCTTAAAGGACTTCTTTTCAGCTCCTTCTTTTTCTGGACCTTGGACAACTACTTGCTTTTCTTCTTAGTCTGTTTTCTCATCAGCAAAATGGCAGTGATCACATTTATTGCAGGGGTTTCTACTGATGTTTTGAGCCTAAAAGAAACAAGGTTATAATGTCACATCACAGACAGAGGACAGTTGTCATCAGCACATAGCATCATCAAGCTGAATAATACCTATGGTTTTCAAAGTAAGGCTGAACAGTGGTTTTAATACCTTTTGGGACTCTGAGGAGGTGCAGGCAGAGAAGATCCAACGTGGTCCTGGAGCCTCCCACACTACCAGGCAGTGAACCTGAGCTCAGGAGATGGCAGGACTCACTGAAAGGGCATAGAAGCTGGCCTGAAAGAGCTCCCGGTGGCCTAGGCTAGAATAACTGGAACAATAAAAATTAATGGAGGACTGGATTGCAGCTCCAAAATCACTGTAGATGGTGAATTCAGCCATGAAATTAAAAGAAGCTTGCTCCTTGGAAGAAACGTTAAGACCAACCCAGACAGCATACTAAAAATCATAGACCTTACTTTGCTGACAAAGGTCCGTCTAGTCAAAGTTATGGTTTTTCCAGTAGTCATGTATGGATGTGAGAGCTGGACTATAAAGAAAGCTGAGCACTGAAGAATTGATGTCAGACGTGAAGACACATAAAGAGCCACTGAACTGAACTGGATTGCAGTCCTCAGAATAAAATCATTATCCACAAACTCAACAAGCTTGTGTAGGTACACAGTTAAATAAACAATGAAGAGAGAAGAGAGATACCTTTTCCTCACAGAAGCTGTTTTTGCTTTTTATTATGTAACAGTGCATGAGATTTACAGGCAAAGTCTGGCAGATGTGAGTACAGCTACTAAAGAGCTCACTTCCTTGATGATGCCTGGGCCCCGGCATTCCAGGTCTGACTCTTTGGAGCAATGTCTTCAAATCTCAGAAGAGTTGTTGTAGCACCTGGCAGGTGACTCCCATCTCGGCTGTAGACTCATAACCAGAGGAACATGTTTGCTAGGAAGGGTGTCTCACACTGAAAGTCTTATGAAGACATTTAAGATAAATTCATAGAAAAGCGAGTGGAAATGCAGAATCTGATGCACAATTTGAGACCTCTCACATGATTTCAAAAGACCCTCAGACATGGGGGCACATCTGGCTTTTTGCTGGGCTGTGCATTTCATTTTTTTTGTAACAGAGATGCATCCACGGGCTGTCCTGGCCCAGGACGAAGCTGCTTGGGTAGAACAGTTGTGGACACACAGCCTCCATCCCTTCCCCAAATCCATCCAGCCAGCTGGGTGGGGTGGTCTCAGAGACGATATAAAATAGCCTAATTATGGCTGAAAACTTTCATAGAATTTATTTTATGGTTCTGCTTTTACACCAAGTTTGTGCATTTTCTGGTATACAATGTCTCTAACAAAGCTTTCCAGGTGATTGCTAGCCAGTTCAAAGAGTTCAACACTGCCAAGTCAAATTTACCCATTTTCACTGAGGTTCACTCACTTTCAAGAAGTCACATCTGCTCTTGGAAGAGTAGCCACCTCTAACAAAGAACCGTGCCTTCTACCAGCACGTGGGCCACATTCCAGGCCAGGACAGTGCCCTTCTTCACCACCATCTGGCTTGCTCTGGCCCCCTGTCCCCTGCTCGCCTCCATCAAGAGGGAGGAGCATCATTGTACTGCTCACAGCCAGGTCTGCACAGGAGACAGGGTCAGAACAGTGACCTCAAGTCGCTCTGATTAGAGAGACAAGTGCGGACGCTGCTCTTTGCCAAGTTTAACTCATCATCCACATGCATAGATGCATATACAGATATAGACTGGAGAGCCACGGGTCAGATATAGCCTAGAGAGCTAGGGTCATACAGAGACCGGAGAGCCAAGGGTCAGGTAAAAGGAAAATATGAGCGTTCCAACTCTTGTCTGCAGATTTCAAAAGACAGGGGAAAGGGATAGTTAGGGAGTTTGGGAAGTTCATGTACACACTGTTGTGTTTCAAATGGATAACTAACAAGGACTTCCTGTAGAGCACAGAGAACTCTGCTCAATGTAATGTGGCAGCCTGGATGGGAGGGGAATTTAAGGGAGAATGGATACGTGTATATATATGGCTGAGTCCCTTCATTCACTGTTCACCTGAAACTACCACAATATGGTTAACTGGCTCTCCCCCAATATAAAAGAAAAAGTTTAAATTTAAAACAAAAGAGTCTCTGGTAAAAAGAGAGGAAATAAGGTTTAATATGAGAACACTAGTTTGCTAGCTCTGCCATAGCAACGTAGCACAGACAGGGTGACTTAAGCAGCTGAAATCAATTTTCTCAGAACTCCAGAGGCTGGATGCCCAGGATAGCATCTGGGCAGGTTGGTTTCCTCCCTTCTTGGCTTGTAGGGAGCCCTCTTCTCTCTGTGTCTTAATGGTCTTTCCTCTGTGTCTCTGCCCTAATTTCTTCTCTTTATAAAGACGCCAATCATATTGGCTCACAGCCCCACCCCAATGACCTCATTTCACCTTAATCATCGCTTCAAAGGCCCTCTTTCCAAATATGGTCACATTCTGAGCTCCTGGAGGTGAAGATTCCAACACACAAGTTTATGGGGAGACACTTTGTTCAGTCCTTAACTGTACTTCTCAAGACAGAACTGCCAGGGTAAGTCTAGAGGTCAGTGCTGAGCATCGTGTGCATACTTACAGGGTGAGTTTCAAAAACACAACTGATTCGAATTTGTGTGGTGTCTCCCTCTGGGGAAAAGACTTTCATTTGTTTTTGTCTTCCATCACTCAACGAAATCTTAATTTAACACCCATTATGTACAACGTTTCCCTGGTGGCTCAGATGGTAAAGAAGCTGCCTGCAATGTGGGAGACCTGAGTTTAATCCCTGGGTCAGGAAGATCCTCTGGAAAAGGAAGTGCAACCCACTCCTGTAATCTTGCCTGGAGAATCTCATGGCCAGAGGAGCCTGGAGGGCTACAGTCCATGGGGTCACATAGAGTCAGATATAACTGAGCACACAGATACACACATGTAACATGTTCTTAAATTCACTAGGGATAGAAAAGGATTCAAAAATGTCTGAGTCAATCCCATTTTCAACACAATTCCAAATTTTAACTAAGAACTAGTGAGGTCACCTGGTTGGAATATGGTACATGCATGTTAGCCCCTAAAACAGTGATATCTGATAGTTGCAGGCATTCCCTGTATGTTTTGAACAAATATTTTATGCATAAAGATAATTATGTTTACAGTATTTGTCTTTGGTACCCAGAGAGGGTAAAAGCGAGGCTGGTTCTACAGTTCAGATTTCTTTGTGACGTATTTCTAAGTGACAATGGAGGCTTCAGGAAGAAAGACAAGACTTCAAGTGACTCTAAGGTGCATGAGATTGGCAGCTGTAGATGACTGGTGAATAGTCAGGCTAGATCCTTACCTGGGGGAGGATTTGGGAGACTTCTTGTGAAAATCAATCATGGGGAAGTGATAGGGAATCTAAGACTTATAAGACCGCATCACATTTTTTTAAAAAAGGTTTCCGACCTTTGACTACATGTTGACTCTTTAATAGATGACTGCCTTTGCTTGGCCACGGTTCACAGATCTTTTTCTCCTTAAGAAAAGAGTCCTGCAACTTTAAAAAACAAAAACAAAAAAACAACTTTCTCTGTGGAAGACTGAGTCAAAACAACAACATATTCCTTTTCTCCCCTTCGAATGTTATGAAAAATACTCTTTCTAGATCGATGGCCAACACTTCACGCTTTAATCCTTCTGGACCCTGATTTGTGCCAAGTTAGAAACCTTTAAACACAGTTGTCAGCAGTGGCCTGGGCGGGCTGCCTTTGAACTGCTGTCACACACCCGGGGCTGTAATTTCTGCAAACCTGAAGCTCACACAGGCTTGCCGAGTGCCGCCGAGATCCTCGTGCGAGTCGCGAGGAGTCGTAAATAACGCGCGCGTAGCTCTCCAGTTTTCTTCAGTCTTCTCGACTTAATACAAAGGCATTTCAGAAGCGAGTCCTGTTACCGTCTGAAACAATGCAGGCCTGCGGTAGGTCTATTTGAGACAAGATTTTACAGCTCTGTCATAAAACATATCTGAGTAAAAACACATGGTTTCTTGATCATTAAGATTTTTCCAATTGAATGGGCCAAACTTCACAATACAACAGAATTTCGCTGCTGCTTTGATACCTGTAACGAATGGCGCAGTAATCCCAGAAGGCCGTGAATTTTAACAAAAGATTAACCATTTCCTAAAATCTTGTGCTTGGTCACTGAAATACACAAACAAATCTCTTTTCCAAATTTAGCCCCAAGTGAAGCATGCCCAAGCGCATGGACTCAGATCCACTCAGTTTGCTCCCAACAGCTTCTATCTGTTGAAGTCAATGCTGACTTCCTGTCCCTTCTTGATGATCCTTAAAATGTTTTCTCCACAAAGATAGTGCTAATCACCTTGAAAAGGGAGCAAATGGTAGGGCAAATCAGAGAAACTGCAGGTCAGGGAAAACGTTAACCAAAATGAGATCCTGAAACCCTTCATTTCACCTCATTACAGGGACACTGAAAGGGACTGGCTGTCAGGAACACACACGTATGTCTCAGGTTCAGACTAATGGCCAGAGATCAGTTTTGGTTAAAGAGAACACAGCACACTCAAGCAATCATTCACCCCTCTTCAGAGTGGGTTTCCTGCTGATTGATTTCTAAAAACAGCCACTTCGAGCAACAGGCCAATATAGGGGTGTTTGTACTTGACACACAGAGTGGCTGAAACGCCCCAGCATCGCACCATAGCAGAGGCCGCCTCCTCCCCACACCGGACACCAGACGCACAGCAGCCACGATGGTCCTTACACACCTTGCACACAAGCTGCGCTAGCTCCAGGCACTGGGCGGGCGTGGTCCACGATGGCCCATCCGGGCCAGGGCCCCCCGCAGCACTGCCCCCCTCCACGGCTCCCAGACCCCAGCTTTGGCTTCATGGTCTCAGGTTCAGGGAAAGAACCCAAGGAAGGAATCCTTCAGTTAGCCCCTGAGACGAAGTGTTTTAATGCTCCTGGCTTATTCCAGGTTCTTAAGTTACATTCACTCCCGGTGTCCTTTTCTGGCCGTGGGTGGTCAGGGGTGGGTTGCCCGCGGTCCTGGCCCGGGAGGGGCCACCCTGCTCTCCACTGTGGTCCAAGAGGTGGGGCCCCTCACCCAGGACAGACAGGAAGGTGCAGAATTTCAGGACATACATCCTTTCCTGGGTTGGAATTTGGTTTCTGTGGCCAACTCAGGTTTCACCTGCAAGACCAGCCGAAACATGTGCGAACATAGCCACGAAGGATGGCTAGCATGCCTGTCTGTGCATTTTAAGCAAATCAGCTACTCAAGGAAGGAACACGTGATGCCTTTATGACTGATCATCAGTAAACAGAACTGATTTTGGATCCCACCAGCTTATTTAAATTGTTACGTATCAGAGCTGAACATGTCAGTTGTCCCTTCCCAAATATCACTTAGCTTTTGTGATTGAAGCCTTGAGAGGCATGATTCTGTACTGACTTGGTGTGCTGTCTACCAGATACTGTTCTGGGTGCTTTCCTTAGACCACACACAGCCCCACGAGGGACATGGGACATGGAGGCACCCATGGGGCCGACCTTGGACTCGACAGAAGTCAGATCCTCTCCCCAAACTGAGATCATACATTTAGTATCCGTTGCAAGGTTTCTGGAAAACAATAACTGCTCAAAACATGTTTGCTACCAGTAATGGCACTAAAACTGCAGGAAAATAAATTATTCCTGCTACCTTCCAACAACTCTGGACACTATTTACATGAAGAAACAGAATATTCAACCTGCTGCAACCAGATACATGAATGTGCATGGGCTTTCTGAAGTAGCTTCTTCACACACATTCATGAGCTTCCTAATTTTAGCATTGCCATTATGAAATATAGTGCTGTATGCCAATCAAAGGGTCAAGCATTTTAAGCTAGGAAGACTTGGAGGAAGAAAAGCGAAGCACATTATTTACTGAAGTTACTTGGGCAATAAGCTACTACTATAAGTAAGTATACTCAGATTTTTTTCATCTCTTCAAACCAAATTTGGCAGTAGAAGCTGATCAATACTAGTGTCAATATTATATTTTATTGATTCTATGTGAGTCAGAGAAATATACATTCCCAAAAGACATTTTCAATCATCAGAGAAGTAGTTTATGTGTAACAGGTAGAGAGACTGAAATACCTTCCAGACACCCAAGGCATTGGCCATCATTAAAGCCACAGGTTTTGGCCATGGCCAAGCCAGCTTTATCTTTCTTACTGTGGGCCTGTCCCCGGAAGGTTTTCTCTGCTTCCTGGAGTGTCCGCCTTCTTATCTTTGAAAGAGTGGCTGGGTGGATGGGAAATGACGTACTTGCAGCACACCATGTCTGGCAGTTAGTGAACATCCAGTGAATGCTAGGTTTCAAGAGCCCCTATGTTCTTGGGGGAAGGATCGTTCGCATGAGCAGAAGGCCAGCAATGATGTCCCCTCCAGGCTATATTCGTAGGTTTGTTTGTCAGGAGTGGAACTTCTCTACCAGCTTCCACTCTGTTTTTGGGGCTTGGGGGAGGGCCGTGTGAGGAGGCTGTGGGCAGCAGAGCAGGGGGAGGGGCAGCAGAGTGGCTGCAATGGGGTGGGGGGCGAGGGCTGAACCCACCGCGCCCCTCCCCTACCATCACATCACCCACTATCACATCACCGGCTCCGGCACCATCTTCAGGCTGTCAGCTTTGGATGGAGGCTGAGAATGAAGGGATGGAGCGGGGAAGAGATGCACACAGCCTGTGGGGTTAAAAATAGGGAAATGACAGAAAATGGAGCAATCTCCAGTGATGCTCAAGGAGGCAGAGTCAGGAGAAAGCCCTGGAAACCAGGTCCCTCTGCTTGGGCTTCTCCACCTCCTCTGCCTTCCCAGCTTTGGTCTGCCTCTCAAGATGAGAGTGCATGAGGCTCTCACTCACCATCCCCACTAAGAAAGCTATAGTCTAGATCCCACCTATGTACAAGACACTTGCGCAGCAAGGAACACCTACCTCTTAAGTTGTTAATGTTCTTACTTTTATTTCTCCAGTAATTGAACAGATACTTACCATGTTCCTGGACAAAGGAAAACAAAGATTTTGTTGGAAACACGAAGCTGGATGAGGCATCACCCTGCTGCTCTAGGAGCTGGCGGTCCAGGGTGGGAGGCAAGAAACACAGAAAGAGATCATAGCAAACACAAGTGATGCTTTCACAGAAACAGAGGGGCTCCCAAAGCCAGCTGAAGTGGGGCAGACAGATGGATGTCCTGCAAGAGGAGCCTCTTTGCTCTTGTTTATGGAAAATTGGAGGGGAGGCACAATTCAGATAATTTTCTCACTTTTTTTGTTTTTTGATTTAGCATGGAGGCATTTATAGCATACTTGGTGGGCTGACCAGAAGGCCGGGAAGTACAGAGAAAACAGACAGGAGGAGTGATTTCTGATACAGCTTGTCTAAAATGACACATGGCACGTGCTTCTTAGACACAGAACTCCCCAATATGTAGTGACCACAGGGCACTGCCCACAATCAACAGATCCTGAGAAGGATTTCAGACCCACCCTGGGCAGCATTCCACTGCCCAATTAAGACATGGCATTTGTGTGACAGACGCTCTGGTCAAAGGACCAGTCGCCACGTGCCCCGGTAGAGGTGGCCAAGGACACCGAAGCCCCCTGGCCCCCCACACCCACGGGCATCTCAGGCAGGGGCCACGTCAGGGGGCAGTGGACGCGGACGGCTGCCGAAGCAAGCCTGCTGTCAAGTGAGAAGCCGCAGTGGCGCATTTTCTCTGTTTCTGTTACAAATCTAGCGTAACACATGAACATATCTAGAAGCAGAGTTCACTTTTGATTTTCTAATAGTTTCAACCCCTGTGTCCTCAGGATCCCCAGAGGGATGTTCTGTGCAGGAGCTCAGCTGTGTGGAGTGGGGGGCAGGGGTGGGGAAGGGGGAATGAGGGGAAGTGCCCAGGGATAGCTCTATTGTATCCCCAGTCTCCCCAGACACCCAGCCCTCCCCAGGGCTGAACTTTGGATGTGCACGTCTGTGTGTACTTGAGTGTGCACATATGCACACACACACATATAATCGTGACATTTGGGGTAACAGCCCCACTATACCCGAATGCCACAAAATCAGCATCATTTAACACACTCTTTTATTGATGCCTCAACCATCTCACTCCTGAGTTTCTTAGAAGAAAGAATGAATGAATTTCACAAATGGGGAAGTTTAAGCCTTACACTTTGTGTTAAATACTCTGAAGCAGACATGGGGGCAGAATCTACGATTTCTCACTCTGAACTTCAAGGGCTCCTCCTTGTTGCCCTTCCAAGTTCTAAGAAGCCAAGGAAAGAGAACATCCCCTGGGATACACACATTTCTATTAATAATTCCTCCCGAATCCCAGCAAGGCAGGCTCTGCTCAATGTTCCTCCACAATAATGATCACGCAGACTAAGAGCAAGCCTTCTCCATGACATGATGCTCTTTCTACCAGAGTTCCATCGTGGGATGTCTGACACATCTGTTTGCATTATGAAAACCACTGCTTGTGATATGAAAATGGCTGATGAGAGGGTTTAAGGGTGGTATGCGAGCCCCTGATAATGGCACCATTCATCCTGGTGTCACTCAGCCCTGAGCCCAATGTGCAGGCATCTCCTATATCCAGACAGGGCGATTTAATTATTTCTATATGCACCTGATTAGATGGGAGGCAGTGCAATGAGAGACATCACCCAGGTGACTCTCCTCTGTAAATAACCCCTCCTCCTCTGTCAAGCCGGTTGGGGTTCACTGTCCACTCCCCGGGTCCCCACTGAAGAGCAGGGCTCACCTTGCCTGTGGGACAGTGCTTGCCAGGTCACTGGAACCCAGAGTGGCACAAAGGGCATCTGGTCATGGTCAGGCGCTTCTAAACAGGAAAGGGACTTGTACCCTGTGCTCCCTTTCAGTCCTTGGAATTTTTCATCAGTTTCTGAGTCTGCTCTGGAATTTGAGAGACTTAATCATGATGCCATGTCAAGGAGTTGCTGCAGATGTCGACATGATCCCTTCTAAATGACCCTTCACGGTTTTGAGAAATACCTGCCTCTGAAGGAGCCGTGCCCATGAGGCCCCCACTGACCTACATATTTGTGATTCCCTAAGACTTCGAGCCCACCCTTGGCAACCCACCAGGAATGTCTGGTAGGAAAGTTTTGAGTTAGCTGCTTTTGTATAATAAGTTCTATCTGATGATGCAGGCACTCCCTTTCACGACCACATCGCAGTCTGCCAGGCGTGTACCCTGCACACAGTTGGCATCCCCACGTCCCTCACCAGCCCCAGGCTCTGGAGGACATGTGCTCTTTGTAAACCGTCCTTTTAATGAGTTCAAATGAGACTGTTTTCAGTTACATCTCATACAGAAAATACACTTTTTTTTCAAATAAAATGCCTACGAATTTATAGGAGAAACATACATCATTGGTAAGAAGATTCATAAACCCAACTAATTCATACTGTTCAGATTTTATCAGTAATTGTGAACCATTTTTATAAAATACTAGCTGACTTTTTTCCCCCCTTGTCACAATGTAAATATACTTGCTGATGAGGGGAACCATGGTGTTTTAACAAAGGTTCAGCAATTTAAAGATTGTCCCCTTTTATGTGTTCCAAGTATGGAAAGCTTTTCTGTATTATACCCTGAGTGCAGAGAAAGGCTGTTAGAGAACCTTTCATCCCAGGGGGACTCAGTTCATGCTGCGGCTGCAATCTTTCCACTCTACAGCACCTACAGAGAGGTGAAGATTTATACAGCCTGATGTCAGACCATCAGTGACGTGCCTTATGGAGCATCCAGTTAAAATAGCAAAGTTAAAGGCCTTGCCTGTTCTTAGGGCTTCCCTGGTGGCTCAGGGGTAAAGAATCCACCTGCAAATGCAGGAGACATGGGTTCAACCCACGCCAGTATTCTCGCCTGGGAAATCCCCAGGGCAACAGAGGATGAGATAGTAAGATGGCATCATCAACTCAATGGGCACGAGTTTGAGCAAACTCAGGGAGATAGTGAAAGACAGGGAAGCCTTGTATGCTATAGTTCATGGGGTCACAAAGAGTCGGACACAACTGAGAGACTAAACAACAAGTGTATAGATTATTTGGGGGAGGATTTACAGTATGTTTCTGTATTCAAGTATTATGTCTTTTAGTAGGATGCTGTATGTTGTGTTTATGTTTGTGATAAGATAATTTTTAAAATCTAAGCATTAGCTTTTTGTGAAATGCATTGTTCATTGCCAGAGCAAACTTGGTCTGGTCCTCAGTGCTTATCCCCAGTAAAGTTATTGTATATTATGTTACTTAATTTGTAAGCAAGACTATTCTGAATTTTCTTTTTCCTCAAAAATAATTAACAATTTGTACCCACCTTTTCTTTCTTGTTTTATTAACCATTACCATCCCAGATTAATCTTTCAAACCATCCTTGCCTTTGCTCTCCTTCACTAACAGCACATGACTAATGAATGCAGCTCCCTGTGCTGTCTGTTCCTAGGATCGTGTGATTGCCACAGGGCAGGTGTGGATTCAGGGGGTTCTGGGTGAGCAGAGATAAGTAACATCCTATCATTTTCAAGCCATCTGTGCTGAGACATTCTGTCCCAGTTAGCACAAAAGAGCAGGAAGCACGACAGCATCCCAGGTGGAGACAAAGAAAGGAGAACTCAACATCCCTGAAAGTCAAAGTGAAAGTTGCCCAGTCAAGTCCGACTCTTAGTGACCTCATGGTCTATATAATCCATGGAATTCTCCAGGCTAGAATTCTGGAGTATGTAGACATTCCCTTCTCCAGGGGATGTTCTCTACCTAGGGATCAAACCTAGGTCTCTCACATTGCAGGCAGATTCTTTAACAGCTGAGCCACAAGAGAAGCGCAAGAATACTGGAGTGGGTAGCCTATTCCTTCTCCAGGGGATCTTCTCCACCCAGGAATCAAACTGGGGTCTCATGCACTGCAGGCGGATAAGAGAAACTCACATAAGAGAAACTCATGTAAAATACCAAATGAAGAGAAAGCAAATTCCTAGGACCCCAAAACTGAAATTAACAAGGCCATAGGACTTTTAATTTTATATTGGAATAGAGTTGGTTCATAATGTTGTGTTAATTTCAGGGGTACAGCACAATGAATCAGTTATATATATACATGCTTCTTTTTCAGATTCTTTCCCCTTATAGGTTATTGCAGAATATTGAGTAGAGTTCCCTGTGCTATACAGTAGAGCTTTGTTGATTATCTATTTTATATATCATAGTATGTATGAAGTTAATAGGAAAGTCCTACTTTATCCCACTCCCCTACCTCTGCCCTTTGCTAACAATAGGATCATAGGTTTAGAGGGTCGATATACAAACATCAAATACAGCAGCAGCAGCATATAAACATAAAATACATTTCCGTAGAATAGTAATGAAAAATGTATATATAAAACTGTGAAAGAAAATATGATTTAAAAGCATTAAAAATATCAAAACCTAACATGCAGGGATGAATTGACTAAATGGGCAAAAGAAGACATGCGGTACCCACTGAGCAAATGCGAAAGTGCTGGAAGCGTCTGGTCATCAGGGAAAGAGCCACTAAAACCACAGCAGAGGCCACTCCACATGCTATGGACGAAACAGAGCCATGTTGGGCCTCGTGTGTCACGTCTGACCCCTGCTTGGACCAGTGAGATGGGAGGAGATGGCTTCCGGGCAGCCTAAATGTCGCGGGCTCCTTTCCCCACATAAACAGCCGCAGGGCAGGGAGTCAGTCCACAGGCTGGCAGGGAGCAGAACACTTGCTCAGAAATGCCTTCCAGCCTTTGTTTCCACCTCATTCCAAGTGTTTGCTGCAGCTTTCATGAGGAAAGCATTCCAAAATAAAAACTTGCCTGTGTTTCTACAAAAGCTCCAGCCTTGCTTTCTAATTTACTCTCTTAAGTGCCCTTTAAACTCCGTGGTAATGACAGCAGGAGAACAGAAGGGGGAAAAATGAGCCACGGAATTAAGTGTATTTTGGAAAATTCACCTCTCTTATGACCACATCTCCAGGGGAAGCTCTGCAGCCAAGGCGGGGAATAGGCAGGTGGGGGAGTCCTGTTGGGGGTTCCTCCAGGGGGCGCTAGTGGTGAGGAACCTGCCAGTCAAGATGCAGGTTTGATCCCTGGGTCAGGTAGATCCCCTGGAGGAGGAAATGGCAACCCACTCCATATTCTTGCCTGCAGAATCCCATGAACAGAGGAGCCTGGTGGGCTACAGTCCAGGGGGTCGCAAAGAGTCGGACACGACTTAGTGACTTAGCACACACAGCACTCTGGGGCTGACAGCGAAGTTAACAGGACTCTGAGGAACAACACACCTAATTTCACGATGACCCTCCCTCACAGACTTCCCCCCAACTCTTCAAAATACACCTTTTGATTGTCTTTCATTAAAAATAAAAGATGATGAATGTATCAAGCAAATAGGATGGATTTATTCTAAAGTACATCCTATGACCAAACAGCCAGATTCTGAGGCTTTCTAAGTGATTTCCTCTGGGCAAGCTCCATGGAAGAACCCAAGTCTGTACTCTTGTTGTTCTCTAGTCTCTTCAGTCATGTCCGACTCTTTGTGACTCCATGAACTGTGGCCCGATAGGATCCTCTGTCCATGGGATTCTCCAGCAAGAATACTGGAGTGGATTGCCTTTTCCTTCTCCAGGGGATCTTTCCAACCCAGGGATTGATCCTCTGTCTCCTGCTTTGGTGGGTGGATTCTTTACCAATGAGCCACCAGGGAAATCTGAAGTCTATATTCAATGCATTTAAAAACACCCAACTCTCTTTACTCCGAGGGGTTTCTTTGAATGTAAGAAGTAAATCATTAAATCATAATTATATGAATGATGTGATCTTATCTGTACCTGAGTGAGGGTACAGGAAAACAGATACAAATATTTGTTTACAAATATTTGGTATGCGTTTCCAGTTCAGTTCAGTTCAGTCTCTCAGTCGTGTCTGACCCTTTGCGACCCCATGGACTGCAGCATGCCAGGCCTCTCTATCCATCACCAACTCCTAGAGTTTACCCAAACTCAGGTCCATTGAGTCAGTGATGCCATCCAACCATCTCATACTCTTCATTCTTCATGCATTCTCAGCTTGCTTTTAACACATGCTTATGAAGTCAGCAGGCCTGCCATTGTTTGCCAGGAGTAGTTCTAAGTATCAGTCCAGGTAACCAAACTGTGTGTATGTCTCCTGGAAGTTTGATTTAATAAACTGAGAAATAGTTTTAGTAATGGCAACCCACTCCAGTATTATTGTCTGAAAAATTCCATGGCCCCAGGAGCCTGTTATCTAACATTAACCTGGCTCCTAACATTAACCTGCCAGGCTACAGTTCACAAGGTGGCAAAGAGTGACTGAGCACATTCAGTATCACAAAGATATCACAGCCATTACATAGAAAAATTCAGCTTATTTCTTGTCTAAGGGGGGTATCTCCCTTAGAGAAATTTCATAAAAATTTATATTTATGTGTATATGTACTTTGACTTTATAACCTGGATGTTCTCTCACAGAAAGGAGCACGAGGTCTGGGAGATTTGCAGAGTGGGTTCATGATATACATGGTAATGTTATAAGAAAGGTCCTGAAATCTTCCAGAACTTACTTCAGAATTTGAGGAGACACATCTGATTCAGTCATTCAATCATTTAAATACTGGGATGATCTGATCCCTTCTGAAGGCCAGGGCAGTGCAAGTTCTCTGTCTTACCCACAAGTTGGGAAAGGAAACAGAACAAAGCTCTGCTCTATGACTTAGCCACAGGGAGTGTATGGCACAAAGAGCCTGGAGAATCTGTCGTGGTCGCCTGTGTGGAGACAAGCAGAGGGCAGAGCACAGAAGTGGCCATTGGGTCACTGACCTGCCCGTCTGTCCTCTTGGGTCTGGGGGCCTCACAGCACAGAGACAATCGTCAGACTCCAGCCCTGAGGAGGGCTTTGTGTTCTGGGTTCTTGAGCTGGGTGACTCGCCTGCCTCCTGCAGACCAGGGGACCCAAGACACATCTCTCGTCTCCCACACAACTTACAGCCATTTATTTCCTGTGGCTGAGGATAACATCAACCCTCTTCTCCTCTCTGTGGAGAAATGCTCCAGGTCCAAACAAAGTGAACATTCTATTCCTAAACCTATCCCTGAGCAGAATTTGAAAGCAGAGAAATAGGAAGATGGCATTTGAATCTAGAATTCTCATTTTAGGGCAATACCCAGGGAATCTTAGACTCCCAGAACTGCCTTTTTTCTAGCCTTTAGGTCCTTCCTCCCTCTCTCTCTTTTTCTTTCAATCGTTCTCTCTTCTTTTCTTTCCCTTCCTTCCTTTCTTTTTTCTCTTTCTTTCTTTCTCTCTTTCAGTCAGTCAAAGAGACTTCAAGTCTATAATACTCTTTCTAGGAACCCCCTAAACTAATAAGGAATGAACTTCTCACCAACACCTTTGTACACAAGACAGTGTGATGACCAGGGCAAGGGTTTCAGCACCTGGAGCTCTGATGACAGATCCATTGCCTTCTCTCTGGAAAGAGCAGCACGCTTTGTTTTCCCTTGCTCCACATCCACAGAAATGACTCTGTGATTTTCTCTGGTCTCCCTCTGCAGGCTACCCCCTCACTGCTTCCTGACAAGAAGGAAGAGGCTATGATGGTGACCTTCGCCCTTCCTTGAACTCCACTCTCGACAGGCTTTGGGGGAGATAGAACAGCCTCCACAAGCTTCTGCTCCAAAGCCATTGCAATGAGAGAAAATCAAGTCTAGTTTTATTTGTTTACTGCTAGGAGCCCACCCCACTTGGAAATAAAATTAAATAAGAATAGCATTTTCATAAGTTGATTTTGCAGGAGAAAGAGTAGATATTTAAACTATTATCACATCCATGATCTTTCAGATGAAAATTTTCACCTAAAAAAAGGAAAGCAATCTCATCAAGTGCAAGTTTTGCCTTTTTTTCAAATAAAAATTTAAAAGGTGAAAATGTAATGAAATTATAAAAGCATGAATAAATAGATCTATGCATAGGGGATCCACTGTAGGTACCAGCATATGCTTTGTGTTTCACAAAATAGATGTTGCTAGCATTTAGATATCCAGGGCTGCCAGAACTGCAAATGTTTCCTTAGAGACCTTTTAAAAGCAGAAATCTATTTAATTCATAAAAAATTTTAATGAAAATAATAATGGTGATGTTACAGTTCCAGATGTTAGAGTCTTTAAACCAAATTTTCTCTTTCCTCTTTCAGAACCTTGGTCTCTGCAGGTGAGAGGCATTGCACTGTCCAAGGCACAGACAGACAGGTACTTATCTCCTAATTCACAATATGAAAGGCGAAAAGCAGAAGTTGCTCAGTTGTGCCTGACTCTTTGTGACCCCATAGACTATAGCCCGCCAGCCTCCTCTGTCCATGGGATTCTCCAGGCAAGAATACTGGAGTGGGTTGCCATTCCCTTCTCCAGGGAATCTTCCTGACCCTGGGATTGAACCTGGGTTTCCTGCATTGCAGGCAGATTCTTTACCATCTGAGCCACCAGGGAATACATGGCCCAACTAGGGGCACCAAGGCCTGTGACTCCCTGTAGCAACTAGGGTTCATGCTCAGGCTTTAGACTCTTCTCAGCCTCAAAGCCAGCTGGTAGAGAATCAGACTTTTAATCTGAGGGCCCAGGGTTCAAGTCCCTGTCCAGGTACCAAAAAGTAAACAAATAAATAAAAGAAACTGTCTCTTAATAACAACATTTAGACTTTTTTTGGGCTCCCCAGGTGGCTCAGACTGTAAAGAATCTGCCTGGAGCCCATTATCCAGAGTGAAGTAAGCCAGAAGGAAAAACAACAATACAGTATATTAACGCATATATATGGAATTTAGAAAGACGGTAACGAGAACCCAGCATGTGAGACAGCAAAAGGAACGCAGATGTATAGAACAGACTCGTGGACTCTGTGGATGAGGGCAAGGGTGGGATGATAAGGGAGAATGGCATTGAAACATGTTAATTATCATATGTGTAATCAATCGCCAGCCCAGGATTGATGCTAGGGGCTGGTGCATCGAGATTTCCCAGGGGGAGGGAGGGAGAAGGGAGGGGGATTCTGGAGGGGGAGCATATGTAAACCCATGGCGATAACATGTCATTGTATGGCAAAACTAATAAAAAAAAAAACTAAAACTCAGTAGCTTTAGCTCCTGAATAAAGATGAACTCAGAGCAAAAAAAAAAAAAAAAAAAGAATCTGCCTGCAGTGCAGGAGACTGAACTCAGTGACTTATTTCCTAGGCTTGTGTGCTTGTCTTTAGCTGCATGATTTAAGAAAAGGATGAGACTCAGGGAGGATAGAAAGGATTTCTTGGCACATATAGTAGGAAAGGTAGACCCAACATGACAAGGCTGGAATTTTAAGACACAGAATGACCACATGACCATTTTAAGAGCAAAGGCACAGAAGTTAATAAAGAGGAAGAAAAAATACGTCTAGCTTTATTATCTTGGCGAAAAATATTAGAGATCTGAGTGTGTGTCTGAGCTGCGGGATGTCTAAATAAACATGGCAACTAATCTCTGGTTCCCTTATTTTCTATTTTGCCAAAAAAATCTCTGGTGGGTTTCCTCTCTTCCCCCAGTACAATACGCAAGTATATCTGAAGAGACCCATAGACTTACTTCTCTGTCCAACTCTTTGTGGCTCCATGGACTGCAACCCACCAGGCTCCTCTGTCCATGGGATTTTCCAGGCAGCAATACTAGTGTGGGTTACCATTTCCTCCTCCAGGGGATCTTCCTGACCCCAGGGATTGAGCCTGGGTCTCCTATACCGCAGGTGGATTTGTTACTGCTGAGACATCAGGGAAGCCCTTCTCTGAATGACAGGAAGAAACTGAAAAGAAAAAAGCTATGGATCTGGGGAGGAGAGAATGCTCCAGGGCGGAGGCTGCAGGCTATGCGTGTGGTGGCAGGCTTGGAGACAAGAAGACCTCCATCCTAAGCCCCTGTTTCTCCAGGGCACATTCCAATTTTCTCACAACCCTGCCGTTCCAATTTTCTCACAACCCTGCCGTCCCAATTTTCAGAGAAAAGATGAACCATCATTGGTCAAGCCTTCTGTGAGAATCTGAAATTCTTTAACCCTGCTTCCACGAAGAAATGATTCCAAGTTCTAAACATGAGACATCTTCATAGCTTCAGGAAAGGAACCACAGGAGTGTTGAGCCTCTTTTAGTGTAGCCAAGAGATTGAGACCTCTAAGACTGAGAATCTAGAGTCTGAGTGGCCTCTCTCCTGCTTGCTTTATCTCGTGGCCGAGAGGAAGGAACCACCACCACAACACCTTCCAACGTGGAGGAACACTCAGCCTTTGTGATGGTTATCTTAACAATTTCTAGAGCCGGAAGAGGAAAAGTTTCCAAACTAGACTTTTGGGGAAGCATTGCCACTTGTTTTAGATCTATGACTGGTAGACATATCAGAGACTACATGTCTCACAAGCAGGGTTTAAAAATGTTGCATTTCAAGAAAAGTTGACTAGAAGTATTCACATTTTCCCTGCCCATTCTTAACAACATCAGTGTGTGCCCTTGTGATTTATGGCCTCACTTGTGATACTGGCACCTGCCATGGATAAGATCATTAAAACTTTTTTTTCAAGTCTTTATTTATCAAAGCCATGGAAAAATGACATTCCTATTAGCTTGAGTTGGAAAAGTTAGAAAAGCATGGTGTAACTCATTCCAGGTAATATCTTTTTGTATAACCATTACCCAGACGTCTCTAAAGAAAGGGTTGAGTGTGAATTATTTCAAAATCAAAATAGTCTCTTTAAAATTGGAAATGCATTATGCACCTGAGGTGCTGACAGCAAGGTCCATGCCAAGCATTTGATCCATGAATACCCATTTTCCAAGCTCTCCAGGTCCTTAGATCTGCATCTCTTCCATTTTTTTCCTGTGGCCAATTTTCAAATAAGGGATCGGGAAACAGTTTAGAGATCATAAATCACGCTGATGGTTGGGAAATAAAAAGGGCTCCTTTGCTTCTTCAGATGTGGTTCTACACATTCTTACACATCTTTAAGCTAAATCAGAAATCCAGATGCAAAATTAGGGTGCTTACATATATCATGTCTCTTTGTGACATTCCACAGAGGAATGCAGGGCTGAGGGAGACCTGACCCAGCTGTAAGCTGGCATAAAAAAAGTTCAGGTCAGCACTGCAGAAAACAAGGAAGAAGAGTTTGGGAAAGTGAGTATGTGGTTCCACTGCTGTGTATACATTTCACTGAGTGACTAACTCAACCAAAATATAGCATTCACTGCATATCAAGGAAATATCTGTGACTTAGTAAACAGACCTAGTAATAGTTTGAGCATCAGCTTACTAGCATGTGAAATGAGAGCAATTGTACAGTAGTTTGAACATTCTTTGGCATTGCCCTTCTTTGGGATTGAAATAAAAATGACCTTTTCCAATCCTGTGGCCACAGCTGAGTTTTCCAAATTTGCTGGCATATTAAGTGCAGCACTTTCACAACATCATCTTTCAAGATTTGAAATAGCTCAACTGGAATTCCATCACCTCCTCTAGCTTTGTTCAGAGTATGCTTCCCAAAGCCCACTTGACTTTACATGCCATGATGTCAAGCTCGAGGTGAGTGACCACACCATCATGGTTATCTGGGTCATTAAGACCTTTTCTGTATAGTTCTTCTGTGTATTCCTGGCACCTCTCCTTAATCTCTTCGACTTAGGTGGAATTTCATCCTTGTGTGAGATTTTCTCTTGGTATTTCCAATTTTCTTGAAGAGATCTCTACTCTTCCCCATTCTATTATTTTCCTCTATTTCTTTGCATTGTTCGTTTAAGTGACAGAACAATAATGAAAACAAATAGTTTCATTTTCACTTAAAAAAAATTCCAGTCTTTCTGATAGGAGTACTGGGTCCTTTCTGATTATTTTTACTTGTCTTTATTGTCCTAGTGCTTTTTAAATAGTAAAAATATGTTACTTCCCTAGTCATAAAAGTACATTTTAAAATGCCTACACTGTCTTAGAGACACTGTTTAGATCTTCCTGCCTTTTAGCTGTTCTTTACACGTCGGTTCTTTACATGACTCTCCTCTTGCACGCTTTTGGATTCTCTGGTGATGAGTGCTCCTCATTAGATGTTTGTACATTCTGAGCATAAGTCGCTTTCCTTCCCAAAGAGACTGCAGGAGAACTGACTGTAGGGACAGTTTACTGACAGTAGGTGCCTCTCAAAGTGGTAACACCATAATGATGTTCATTAAGCTTTCTCTTTTCACATTTCTTCTCCCTGCTTCCTGTGGCCCCGTTTCTATTCCTTGATGAGGAGGTTTAAAAAAAAAATATACTGAATCTCAAATGCTGATTCTGGTTGAGAACATTTATACCAGGTGTGATATTTTCATACTCCTACTGCACTCAGTGGGTTTCCCAGGTGGCGCTAGTGATAAGAAACCCACCTGCCAAAGCAGGAGATGCAAGAGACATGGGTGCAATTCTTGGGTCAGGAAGATTCCCCTGGAGGACATGGCAATCCACTCCAAGAGTTGGACATGATTGAGCCCCTCCCCCACATATACATCACACTCAGTATTCAGTAAATGCCTTCTTTCTTAAAGAACAGTGACTCTGGTCATCATTCCACACTCCAGGCCCCTGCCCTCACCCCAACCTGAATTTGAGGAGAAAGATGGAACTTAGTTATATGTATATGGATGACAAGAGAAAGTGGTTATTTTAACAGGTAAGATATCCTGTTTCTTTGGGTCTTACTTTTATTTGATTAAGCTTTTTTTTTCTTTATTTATGTTCATTTTATAATTAATTGTGCACCTTTTTGGAGTAGGAAATGGCACGCCACTCCAGTATTCTTGCCTGGGAAATTCCATGGGCAAAAAGAGACAGGCAAGCTACAGTCTGCAGGGTAACAAAAAGTCGAACATGACTGAAGTGACTTAGCATGCACACACACACGTATGTCAGACTATCTTACATAGTTGCAAGCTATAAAGAAGGAATGAATATAGCACCATATATTTTAGAAACTTCACAGTTTGTTAGTTAAGATCTTAATTTTTGTCTAATATCCTTCTGTTCGGGACCCAACTAGGATCCCACAGCACCTTTGGTCATCAAAGCTCCTTTAGTTTCTCTGGGTTGTGACAGTTCTCAGTCTTTCCTTGTTTTTGATAACCCTGACAGCTTTATGAGGTATTCTGCAGGCTGTCCTTCTGCTGGAATTCATCTGATGCTTCTCTCGAGATGAAACTGGTAGATTGTCAGGAGGCTGATTACACAGGAAAGGTGCTAGCTCATCACACCCGATCACCATGCACACTGTCAACATGATATATCACTGCCGACACTGACCGTGGTCACCTGGCTGAAGTAGGGTTGTCAGGTCTGTCCACTGCAATGACTCTTCTTTTTATCCCCCTTTTCCATGCTTGACTCTTCATTGTTTTAGTTTTTGATTGGAGGAAAATTGCTTTACAATGTTGTGATGGTTTCTGCCATACAACAATGCAAATCAGCCATAATTATTCATGTGTCACCTCCCTCTCGAGCCTCCCTCCCATCCCCCTATCCCACCCAATCTGAGTAATCACTGAGCTGGGCTCCTTGTGTTATACAGCAACTTCTCACGAGCTATCTTGGAGATGGAAATGGCAATCCACTCCAGTATTCATGCCTGGAAAATCCTATGGGCAGAGGAGCCTGGTGGGCTACAGTCCATGGGGTTGCAAAGAGTCAGGCATGACCTAGTGAGTAAAAAACAACAACATTCCATTCATACTTGACCCTTTACAGGTAGTGACTGCATGGCCCACTCTAAGGTGTGAGGATGAGGCAAATTCCAGTGTTTTTATATAATGAGATATTCAGCAATAAAAAGAGGGGAGGGGAAAGCCATGCTATTGATAAAAAGAACAATGTGGTTGAATTTCAGAAATATGATGATGCATGGAAGAAGCCAGGCACAGAAGTGTACCTCCTGTAGGATTCATTTATATGAAATTCAAGGATAGACAAAAGTAATCTATGGCCACTGAAAACAGAACAAATGACTGCCTCTGGGGAAAGGGGCCTGATAACAAGAGTTACCAGGCAGTTCTCAGAGGTGATGAAATGTCCCTTGTCCCCACTGGGATGTATTCATTTGGAATGCTTCAGTTAACTGTAAACTTCAGGTGTTGATGTCACTCACATAAACCATACTTCAGTTGAAATAATACACTTAAGAAGAATGTTTAGCATTTATTGTAAAAGAAATCTTTAATGGTCCTGGTAAGAGCAGCTTCAGTACAAATGTTGAGGCAGAAGGTTTCCTGGATTTTTTAAATCAATACTTTTTATTGGAGTGCAATTGATTTACCATGTTGTGTTAATTCCTGCTGTACAGCAAAGTACTTCAGTTATACATACATATATATGTGTATATATATATATATATATATATATATATATATATATATATATATTCTTTTCTTATATTCTTTGCCATTACATTGTATCATAGAATATTGAATATAGTTCCCTGTGCTAGGCAATAGGACCTTGTTGCTTATTTATTCTATATACAAAAGCTTACTTCTGAAAACTCCAGCCTCCCACTTCATCCCTCCTCCAAGCTTTCCTGGCTCTTAAATTTCCCTAAAAGACCTGCAATAATAGAACGGAGTGAGTGAAAGAACTTCCCTTGTTAAAGAAAGATCACTAATTAAACTTGAGAAATTAGAAGAGGACAGAGGACTGAAGATTTGTGAAGGAAAAATAAATCAAACTGCATGAGCATGCAGTAAGAGTGCTGATCCTATAAAGGAACTAAAAATAGCTTATGCAGTATCCAGCTGCGACAGCGATCCAATTGGAGGGGCAAATGCAAGGAGATGCTAGTGTTCCTGCGGCAGGCTTACTGCCAGACCCCAGCCCAGCAATCTTAGTCCACCTTCTGTCTTTTTATAGTGACCTCTGGAGCTTTGCTAAGCCCCTGAAACACTCTAGTAAGATATAATCCCCTAATTTTTACGGCTTTGCAGGGACACACACAGGTACTAAGGAGCTGTAATTTTAGAAGCACGTGTAAAAGGACATGTAAAATAATATAGTGCATAGCAGAAAAATCAGTACAGTTCTCACGTGATTGTCTAGTGAGTCAGTGGCTGCATTTTACTTTACCTCATGTGATTTGAGAAAATCTCTAGAATATTAAAAAGAGAACAGAGAAGATCATTAAAAGAGTAGAGGGGAAAAAAAATCTTCTCTGAGAATAAATTTGGAAAATTATCCATCTCGCCGAAGAGAGAGAAATTGTAAAAGCCACTCTTTGTTGGAATACAAAATCTATTCGTTGTAAGAAATTAGAACTCTCAGAAAAACTGTTTAACTTCTCCTGGAGCTCTGGGTAAAAATAGTATCTTAGCAAAGACACAAAAGCGCAGACTGTAAAGTCAAAAAGACAAAGAAATAAGACCTTCCCTTTGTATGTTTGTCCTTGGGTGGGAAAGGAATCAAGAATTCCTATACAAATGTTTTTCCAGAACCTTTATATAAAATCTAGAACTATAAAAATAATAGCTAAAAACTGGGAGTTTAAGGCTTAGATATTTTTAAATCTTCTTTAAAAAAAAAAATTGGTAGGACTAAGTATTTCATTACTAAAGCAAAATCCAGCCTCTGAAAGTCTGAATTAAATGGAGAGGATTGTTAAGATATATGTGTGCATGCTAAGCTGCTTCAGATGTGTCTGAGTCTGTGTGACCCATGGACTGTAGCCCACCAGGCTCCTCTGTCCATGGGATTCTCCAGGCAAGAATACTGGAGTGAGTTGCCATGCCTTCCTCAGGAATCTTCCTGACTTAGGAACTGAACGCTCATCTCTTGCATTGGCAAGCTGGTTCTTTACCACTAGCGCCACCTAGGAAGGCTGTTAAGATATATACATGCTGGCAATTATATATTTCAGTGAAAAACAGAGAATGTGGATTTTACATTTAATTATGTTGAGTTTAATTAAACCCTTCCACCACAAACCTTTTTTTTTCAATCATTCATTCTATAAACATTTATTGAGTACTGATACTGTTCCAAGTACTCAGTTTTCAGAGATGATCACACAAAATCTACTGTCAGATAACTCATTGTTGGCATTTTTCTAGATTTTTTCTCTGGTATTGCTTTTTAGAATAGTATTTATTTCAAGACTGGGAGATGGAAAAGATCTCCTCTTAGAATTCCTTCTAATCACATAATTTTATTAAACATCTTGTTGCCAATTCTGGAGATCAGCATTGCTAACTCATTTACATTTGTAAGAGCTTAAATAAATATATAGTTATTGTTGGGCTTTGAGAAAGGATATTAGGTTACATACCTAGGGAGCTAAAGGCAACATAAAGAAGCATTTATGTCTGTTTTCCTATGGCATGGGGTTTTGATTCCAAAGGACTCCTGCACTTGTTATTTATTCAAGCATTTCTTCAACATCACAATACCAACTGGTTATTCATTCTGTGTATCTTTGATTCTTTCACTATTAAATGCATAATAAGTCTTTTAAGATGTTTCAAGATAAACCTGATATCTTTAGGTAGCTGAATGGTTACTCAGCAACTGAAGGTTGGTTCTTTCTGTATTCCCATCTCCATGTCCACAGACAGACACAGAGGGAGAAATCTCCAACTAAGAAAGGGTGGTGGCGCCTTTTCAGTTCATAAAATTAGGAAATAATCTTTGTTGTAGATATTGATTTTAACCTATTGATTGTAGCTACAAAATTGATTGTAACTACAAATACCACTTATAATGTATGAAGTACAAGTTCTAAATGGACTACATGGAAACTGGTGAACAGAATCTTACCATGAGGCTCAAAGGTTTTGTCTTGATTCTTTCTGAATCTACCATTTTTATTTATCTAAATTTGTTTTACCTTGAGTGGAATTGAGCTGGGCAAGCTTAAGACATTATCTGGCACTGTAATTTAAAATTCATTGAAATTCTTTGTTTTTTTAAATTGTTTCCAGAAATAACTTCAGAGGCCATTAAGTAAAATCAACAAGAATATTCAACAAAGGAAAAATTGCCAGTATTAAAAGCCCCAAATTCTTATAGCTGGATTTGGTGATGGGGTGTGGTAAGAGGGGAGATTTTATACATACACACACACACACACACACACACACACACACTGCATATTTGAAAATACTTCAGTGATTGGTCATTGCTATCAAATAACAGAAAACAGCTGCATTTAGTAAAGTGACAACTGGACTGCGATTGTAACCCTAGCTTTCTACTTGATACTTGGCTGGGGGGAGGGGAACCTGCCACTACATAAGATACAAAACTATGAGGAGCACCACAATCAGGAAACCTGTGAAACCATGAAACCAAGAGCTCATCAGTTCATCATCTTGCAGTCTCTCCCTCGGTGCCTTCTCCCAACCTCTTCTCCAGGTAACATCGATAAGTCTCTCCACCAGGCAATCAGCCTATCGCTTAGTAGGTACTTACATTTGGTTAAGAAAATACATAAGTGATCTTTTAAAATGTCCATTTCTAACATCTCTAGGAAGCCTAACAATTTTAAGCTTAATATGAAGGTGGCTGGAGCAGAGACGTCATTGGCAGAAGCACACGAGCTGAGGCTCCTTCCCTATGCACAGAGGGTGAGGCTGACTTCGGTGGCCGAGGGTCTAGAGCCTGGCCCACCTCTCCTCCCCCACTGCTCCAGCTGCTGCTCTCTGACCACACTGCAGCCAGCTTCATACACCCCTTCAGCCTCCTGGTCCTAGAAAACACAACACGCATCCCAGCATCCCAGTGGCCAGACCAGAATTTCCAGGGAGGAGTCTGAAGGCCAGTCCTCTGGGACACACCATCCCCTGGACTGCCCCACAGTGAACAGAAGAAAGTCCCCCACCACTGATGCTGTCTCCCGGCAACCCGGGTGCTACCTAAGGTTCACTCACTGGCATGGGTCAGAAAACTCTTTTAAAGCAGTTGCAGCCAATTAGAGAACTGATTGGGTAACAGATCTAAGGATTTACAGAACCCCTAAGCCTCAGGAAAGACGAGGGTGCATCCAGGCTGCCAAAGCCCAAGACTTACATGTTTCCAAGTCTCTGGCCATTTTCATCACATCTGTTTTCATAGCAGCTGAAGTCTCTCTCAAGGCAAACCATTCCGTCCTTGTAAGAATCATGGAAACACAGGGAAAGCCTCTCCCAGGGAAAACCACCACAGCAACTTCTAACACCTCCCACAGGGGTCAACACTGTTGAAACTCCTAACACCATGGATTAATTGTGCTTATTTTTAAATTTTGTTTACATGAAAATCATATAGGATGTCCTCTTTCGTGTCTGTTTCTTCCAGTTACTATTATGCTTTAGGGATTCAAAATGCTTTATACTATTCAGTTCAGTTCAGTTGCTCAGTCGTGTCCGACTCTTTGCCCATCACCAACTCCTGGAGTTTACCCAAACTCATGTCTATTGAGTCGGTGATGCCATCCAACCATCTCATCCTCTGTCGTCCCTTTCTCCTCCTGCCCTCAATCTTTCCCAGCATCAGGGTCTTTTCAGATGAGTTAGCTCTTCATATCAGGTGGCCAAAGTATTTGAGTTTCAGCTTCACCATCAGTCCTTCCAATGAACACCCAGGACTGATCTCCTCTATGATGGATGGTTGGATCTCTTTTCAGTCCAAGGAGCTCTCAACACCACAGTTACTTGTTTAAATATAAAAATATTCTCTCTTTTGTTCCATTGTTGATAAAAATTTGTAATTGTTTACCATTTAGGACAAACAACACTTTGATGAACTTCCCTCGGGGGAAGATAACACACAGGACGACATTGCGTTGGATACATGTCTAGGTGTGAAATTCCAGGTGAAGAACGTTTGGCTTTATTGGACGGTACCAGCTAGCTTTCTAAGGTGGTTTTATCAGTCTACACTGTTCCCAACAGTGAACAAGAATTTCAGTTCCTTCACATCCCTATATACTACTTTTGGTGTTTTCAGGTTTTGTTTTGTTTGTTTGCTAATTCTGCCTAATTTGTGTTGGGTCACAGTTAATGAATGGAGAAGGAAATGGCAACCCACTCCAGTATTCTTGCCTGGAGAGTTCCATGGACAGAGGAGCCTGGTGGGCTGCAGTCCATGGGGTCACTAAGAGTTGGACACGACTGAGGGACCAAACAACAACAACAAAGGTTTAATGAGAGGTCTTCTCTTTAATGTGTTTACTGGCTGACAGAGTCCTTATTTTGCTAAATGTCTGCTAAATTTCCTGTGCCTCACATTACTAATTCTGATTGTCCATTTTTTCTTTCTTTCTTTTTTTTTGCTCCCTAAGAGTTATTTATACACTCTGGATACAAGCCTTTATTCCATTATGTGTATTGCTAAATCTCATAGTGTATGACTTGCAGGTTTACTCAGTTAATTAATTCTTTTGATTAATACATTTTTATTTTAATGAAACTGAAGTTATTAATCTTTTGCATTATGCCAGTATTTTACTTTCTGTTCAAGAGTCTTTTTTTTGCTTACTCCATGGATACAAAAATATTTTCCTATGGCATTGTCTCAACATTTTATTGTTTTGCCATCCTCGTGTGGATTTATAATCCACCTGGAATTGCCTTTTCTATACAGTGCACTATATAGTGCAGTGATTTTATATACACTATGGTTAGGGTCAAGAACAATTTACTTTTCTTACAAGGATCAATTCACTAATATTATTTATTGAAATCACCATTCTTTCCCTATTACATAGCAAATCTTGAATCTGAAATATGCATTGTTCTCTTAGTCTCTCATCTGTTCTTGCATCAGTATCAGACTGTCTTAAGTCATTCACTTTGCGTGCTCAGTCGCTTCAGTCATGTCTGACTCTTTTCAACCCTATGGATTGTAGCCCGCCAGGCTTCTCTATCCCTGGGATTCTCCAGGCAAGAATACTGGAGTGGGTTGTCATGTCCTCCTCCAGGGGATCTTCCCAACCCACAGACTGAACCTATGTCTCCTGTGTCTACTTGCACTTCAGGCAGATTCTTTACAGCTGAGCCACTGGGGAAGCCCCAAGTCGTTCACTTTAAGACTTTGTATTTGTTAGTGTCCATCTTCCAATTTTGCATTTTTTCAAGATTTTTCTTGGCTATTTGGAGCCCTTCTGCAGTATTCAATAAACTTTTGAAAGCTCTTGTTATTTTCCACCAGAGAAATAAGAAAAACTCTGCTAGAATCTAGACAGATTCTGCTAAATCTGTATGTGAATGTTAGAGATAATTGATGTCTTTATAATATTGACACTTTTCATCCAAGAACATAGTTTAGCATTCCATTTCTAAACTCCATAAACTGAATTTCTTTATTAAATTTATTCTGAGAAGTTTGATTTTATGCTATTATAAATTATCCTTTTAAACTTCATTTCTACTTGTTTTCTTCTGATAGAAAAATACAACCTACTTTTACACTGAATTTATATAAAGAGACCTTACTAAATTTGTTAATTCTAATAGATTGTCTGCAAGTTATTTTGAATTTTCTACCACAGTGATTTTAATGAAGGCTTAAATCCATTTGACAGACACATTATGTTTGAAAAATTCAATTTTTTTCTGAATACATGCTAAACTAAAAAAATACAATTCATCTCACTGTATCATCTATATTTCCTAATTTTATTTAGCTAAACTAGTTTTTTTTTAAATAATGTTTGTTGTTTTTATCCATTCACCTATTTTCCTTTATTATTATATATAGGGTGTGTGGCCTTCAATTTAAGGACTTAAAGCTATGTAAGTAATATGTAGTTGTTTTTTCTGTCCAAACTGACAATCTTTACTTTTTAGCTAGAGAGTTTAGGCCATTTACATTTACTGATATATTTGGGTTTATGTCCCATATTTTGCTATTTGTTTCATATTTTTCCCATGTTCTTTGCTTCTATTCTTTTTTTTTATCTTTTTTGGATTAAATGGCAATTTTTTGCCAATATTGATTTGCATTACTCTTACTACTTGTATTGATTACCACAGAGATTAAAATCTGATTTTTTATTTATTTTAGAACAATATAATTAGTAATTTTACCAAGTATATCTAGGTATAATTTATTTTAACAGATACTGCATGCATATTGGTTACAATATATTAATGTGTGATAGTTATTTTGCTTTCCACACAACTCCTTATTCCACAGAATTTTTAAAAATTACGTATAACTTCTTCTCACCCTTATGTTATTATGCATCTTAGTTTTTATATACTTTAAATCACACTAGATGATAGGTGACTGTTGTTTCATAGTCAGTGTGTGTTTGTATTTTCTCATATGTTTACATGTTTGTTACTCTTCATTCCTTTTTGCATTTTCATGTTTCCATCCAAAGACTTTTTATTTTTCTGAATGTTCTCATTTTAGTTTAAGGCAGTTCTAGATGAGAATTATTTTCATCTTTGTTCACTACAACCCGTATCCTTTTTCCTTTTCTCTTTTTATCTTACACCCACCTTTTAGTCTTGAAAATGTTTGCTGGTTTATTTTCCAGTTCACCTAGTCTCTCTCCTGCTCCGCCCTCACTGTTGGAAACTCTGTCTTTTGACTTCTGAATTCCAATTTTGCATTTTTCAATTCTAGGGTTTTTATCATTATTTTGTGAATTCTACATCATGGTTGTTTAAGATCTGTTTATCTTACTTTCACTAATTGGGTTATTTGTAAGTCTAATACTATTTTTTTTTTTACTCTTTTCTGCTTGGTTCTGCTGTTTTGGTGTGATTGTTAATTTTTTATTGAGAGTTAGATTTTACCTATGGAAGACTGTTCTTCTCCAGAAGGTTATAATATATCCTCTGGTGGTGAGATTCAGTCAAGGCACGTCATTTTCATCAAAGTTAGGGCTAAGATGACTGAACTCCGCTGAAAGGTATGCTTTCAGATGGCTGGCGCTGTCTCAGTCCTTCACTCATTTCTAGAACCTCGCTCTCCAGCTGGCCCACCCGAGGTCTGGGGTATCTAACAGAGAACCCTTTCTCCTTTATAGTGCTTGAATAACACTTTTTGATCTCCCAATAATTTCAGAAAATTCTATTACTTTTTTCAGTGGCTTTCTGCTGAGCTTTTCTCCTCAAGGATTCCATAAACGCCTTTAGGCAAAAAACATAAACTTTAATTCATCTCCAAATCCTTCATCTCACCCAGAGTTGAGCTTCTCAATTCCAGCTGTTATGAAGTCCCAAACTCCAGATTCTTTGTCTCCAGTCCTAAGACGCTGTCAGATGTTCTGCTGGTACCTGTTAGAAGCATTTCTCTGCCTGCAACTTTGGTTTTGACCTCTGGACAGACTGAAAAAAGCTCAGGAAACAATGACTCTTGGGAAGGTCTCATGTATCTCTAAGGTCTTCTCTCTGGGACCTTGATCCTTCAATCTCTCATGATCCTGACAGCTCTCCAGTGCATTCAAATGGTTTAATGTAGTTTTTCTCCTTGTTCTCAAGTTGGCATGTTGATCTGCTTCAAGCTACCTCATAATAAATGGAAGCAGAAGTGTCAAGGCATATTTGACAGATAAAAATGTGTGCTTCTTGCATCTATTACTGTTGTTAATAGGTTCCTATTATTTTTAATTCCAGAGAAATTAAGCTTCTACACCATTTCGCTAGACGAGAGTAAGTGGCAATTGGGTGATTGGAAATTTACTCTCTAAATCACCCAAAAGTGTTGGTTAGAGTCAACCAGCAGCAAGACATGGTCATCTTTTACAGACATTGTATATTTGAAATTAGACACCAAGGTGCTTGGCTGATCTCAAATGTTACAGCTTCCTGTGATCAGTCACTAGGATTGCTATGAAAACTAAAGCTCAACTTTGTTTGTTTTTCAAGTGGTAAATTTTGGACCATCTATAAAACCCAGATGTGTAATCCTCGCACATCTCAAATACATTTTATGCCATTTTTATCAACATGAAATATGCGGTTTTCAATAAAAATATACTGATCTCATACTTCTCAGTTTATCTAGATTTAAAACTTTATACTCTTTGCAGACATATGGAAGAAACTCCGTGCCCTTTATTTCTCGTGCCAAAAGACTTCTGGGTGTAAAAACAGTTTCATTCCATCAGTGATGAACATATAAAATCTATAAATAAGAAAATATTTTCCATGTTATATTTTACCTAATGTGTGTTCACATAGTATTAAACGTTTCTCTTTAGCACATCTGGTCTTATGACTTGTGCAAACATCATATATCAAAGATCCAATACTTTGTCCACTTGAAGGGAAGAGCCGACCCATTGGAAAAGACCTCGATGCTGGGAAAGATCGAAGGCAGGAGGCGGAGGGGATGACAGAGGATGAGATGGTTGGATGGCATCACTGACTCAATAGACATGAGTTTGAGCAAACTCCGGGAGATTGGTGATGGACAGGGAGGCCTGGTGTCCTGTAGTCTGTGGGGTTGCAAAGAGTCAGACACGACTGAGTGACTGAACAGCAACAATCACTGGATGAATTCGGGTGCTTGAAGCTCTTTGTTGAGGCTCCCATGTGACATGCTGGCTTAGTAAAATGTGGTCTTAGCATGAAGTGGGAGAATTTGAAATCTAGGGCAAGAGAAAGGCTGAGCCTGCTTTGCTCGGCTGTGGTCAGGACTCACCTTGACTTCGGTGTCCTGTTCAGTCCTCATTCATTCAGGGACACATCAGTGACAAGATAGAATACAGTGTCCTTAGGACAGTGAACGACTCTTAGACCGTGTTTGCGTGGAGTGGTTCACAGGGCCAAAAGGAAGATGCCTGTTTCCCACTCATCTCACTTGTGTTTTTTGTATCAGGGTACAGCTGCTCTACAGTACTGTTAGTTTCTGCCATACACTGAAGTGAATCAGCTATGTCATCTGCAGAGACGTGGATGGACCTAGAGACTCTCAGAGTGAAGTAACTTAGAAAGAGAAAAATAAACATCGTATATTAATGCATATATATGGAATCTAGAAAAATGATTCAGATGAACCTACCTGCAGGGCAGGACTAGAAACAAAGATGAGGAGAATGGATGCATGGACACGGTGGGGGGAGGAGCGAGAGGGGGTGAACTGGGACACTGGGATTGGCATATAATCTCACTCCTGACTATCTTCAGATCACCTTGCTTGAGGACAACCCCCTCCACCCACGGAGAAGAATGTTTGCCACTCGTGGCTGAGCTGAGACTATTTCTGCAGGATTCTCATCACATCATCTCTCCTAGTTTCTCCCACAAAAGAAGATCCTCCTTGACCACCCACATTTCTGTATATTTAGAATGTAGCTGTGTGACCTTGGTAAATCACTTAACCTTCTTCTGCCTCTATTTCTTTATTTGTAAAATGATATAAATAATGGTACCTACAGCACAGGATAGCTACAAGCATTAAATAAGTTATAATTTATAAAGTGTTTAAAGCTGCGTCTGGCACAGAGTAAACACATGCTGCGTATGTGTTTGCTGAAGAAACTGTATTTAACATCAGTGAGGAAAAGTCAATGAAGCTTTTCCGTAAATGAATTATTAAGCAGCCATCAAGTGCCCCGTAGTCTCCCAGTGTGCCTCATCATTTTCTTCGAGACATAGAAACTGAGAACTGGTTTCATCGAGGTAGTTACTAAATGCAGCAACACGAAGGAAAATTTTCTGAGAAGCATTTTCCTGGCTGAGCTTAAAGGTCTGCCTCTCAAACACTTCTGTTTTGGAGATACGACATTTTATAGCATGAATGGAAAAAACTGCCTGGAAGCTATAGTGTTTTTTTTTTCTTTTTTACATAACACCCACTATTTGTACTTTACATTTCATAGTTTACAGAATGTTTGTTTTAAATAGTAATGGGGTTGCAAAAAGCCTGCCTGGTGTGCACCGTTCTCTGGGAATCACAGAACCTGAGAAAATCGGCGGTCTGTTGGTGTTTTTTCTTGGCTTCTGCTTTGCACACTTAGTTGAAGGGCTGTCAAAGTTGGCACAACTTAAATGTCATTTTTTAAATAACTGAGGATCTAGAGGCAGCTGAGGTTGTGTGCGCGCGCGTGTGCACGTATGCAAGTGTGTGCTAAAGATGCAAGAGTTTAGCAAATATCTTCATTTGACTGAATATGAAAATTAACTTAGACTTCACTTAAAATAAGTCACTTTTCTCACCCTCCTGTAGGACTGTTACCACTGAGTTCAATCAAGGTGACACTAAGGAGCAGAGACTGCCAGGTAAGAGTGACATCACAGGAGGACCGTCCCAGGTTGGAGCCCCGCATCTCCTTCATCCTTCCCCAACCCCCGCCTTTTGTCCTTTGCTAGAACCTGAAATCTGTCCTTATTCCTCTTGGGAGGTCCATTTACGTGGAAGGCACATCTGGCTTAATTAGGCTGACAGGTGCTCCAGGTATGTTGGACCGGGTCCAGACATCACACGCATTGCCATGAACTTGGCAGTTTACCTTTCCATAAGCTCATCTTCAGGCTGCCAGTGAACTTGAGAGATGCATGTTTATTATTTGTTAATACATGTTCACTTTCTGCCTTGCTACCTATACCATCATCAGAGATCACACTGCAAGGCTAAGGGCAGCTCCTTTATGCCAACTGGCGAACAGCAAGGACCCAGCTACCCAACTCTGTGAAAACTGGGCTGAAAAGCATAATGATAAGTGGTCCACGGTGGCTATGCAGAAAAGGTTGAGAAAAACAATCTCACTTTCAAGACTCATATTAGCCTCTACAAAAACTTTAGAATTGATGCTTTCGAATTGTGGTGCTAGAGAAGACTCTTGGGAGTCCCCTGGACAGCAAGGAGATCAAGCCAGTCAATCCTCAGGGAAATCAGTCCTGAATCTTCATTGGAAGGACTGATGCTGAGGCTGAAACTCCAATACTTTGTCCACCTGATGCGAAGAACCAGTTCCCTGGAAAAGACCCTGATGCTGGAAAAGATTGAGGGCAGAAGAAGGGGATGATGGGGGATGAGATGGTTGGATGGCATCACCAACTCAGTGGACATGAGTTTGAACAAACTCCAGAAGATGGTGAAGGACAGGGAAGCCTGATATGCTGCAGTCCATGAGGTTGCTGAGGGTCAGACAGGACTTAGTGAATGAGCAACAACAACAGACAATAAACGTGACTATGGTTCCTGCCGCTCTGGCCCCAGCCAGCGGAGGAGGGGGGCCTCAGATGCCCCACACCCACTGAAGTTTCTCATCTGCATTTCTCCTCTTCCAGCAACAGGGTGACCGAAAGCTTGGCACATGCATACGGATGGATCAGGTTGGAGCCTATGTTGTTTTAAACTGCCTGCATTAAATGCCTTTGCAGTTGGTTTCATCAATTCGCACATAGTTTTCTTTCAGGAAAGTTCTATGTAGAAAAGCTGGGAATAAGGACCATTTTTAATTGCCTTTGCCCAAGACAGACTGATGAAAGCAAGGCAATTCCAGGAAGCCCTTTCAAGGGAAGATGCCTGGTGTCTCCCTACCACTCTCTCTAGAGAAGAAGTGCAGTGAAGTGAAAGTCGCTCAGTCATGTCTGACTCTTTGCAACCCCATGGACTATACAATCCATGGAATTCTCCAGGCAAGAATCCTGGAGTGGGTAGCCTTTCCCTTCTCCTGGGGATCTTCCTAAACCAGGGATTGAAGCAAGGTCTCCTGCACTGCAGGTGGATTCTTTACCAGCTGAGCCACAAAGGAAGCGCAAGGATGCTGGAGTGGGTAGCCTATCCCTTCTCCAGTGGATCTTCCCGACCCAGGAATAGAACTGAGGAAGAAGCATGTTTTATTTAACACATTGCTGTTGGCCTTCTTGGAGGTTCAGCTAACAGAATATTTGATTCTCTTGGGGGAGGGGATTTCCTTTTCCCAAGGAGCCACATCACTGCCCCAACTGGAGACAAAGGGAGTCTTTCAAAACTGAAGGTTCTTTCTGTTTTCCAAGAACATCATCTTCCTTCAACTGATATTTTCAATCATGATGATTAAATTGTCTTTTCCTTCCTTATAATTCACCTTGACTCTGACTGGTCCCCAGAAGTGCAGGAGACACCAAGTTCCTCACACCACACCTTTAACATCGAAATGTACTTTGTCTGACAACATAGGTCCCACCATCCCACCACAGATTTAAGAAGTGCACCAGCAATTAGCTATCATGCATGTTTTGATCCATTTCCTAAAACAGATAAACAATAAAATTTGCAGTTGAACAAACAAAAATCATCTTTCCATTTGATGACAATAAAATCTGTGCTTCTTGATCAAACACTATCAAATAAACGATTGTTTTTGTTTTTACTTTTTCAAACCTCTATACAAGTCAGGTCAAATGTCTATTTGAGTTTATATAAATACCAATTCAGTTCAGTTGCTCAATCATGTCTGACTCTTTGCGACCCCATGGACTGCAGAACGCCAGGTTTCCCTGTCCATCACCAACTCCCAGAGCTTGCTCAAGCTCATGTCCATAGGTTGGTGATGCCATCCAACCATCTCATCCTCTGCTGCCCTCTTCTCCTGCCTTCAATCTTCCTCAGCATCAGGGTCTTTCCTAATGAGTCAATTCTCCACATCAGGTGGCCAAATTGGAGCTTCAGCTTTGGCATTAGTCCTCCCCATGAATATTCAGGACTAATTTCCCTTAAGATTGACTGGTTTGTCTCATGCATCAAACCTAGACTGGCAGTCTATTTCACATACAATAATATGCATGTTTCAATGCTATTCTCTCAAATCATCCAACCCTTGCTTTCTCCCACAGAGGCCAAAAGTCTGTTCGATACATCTGTGTCTCTTTTGCTGTCTTGTATATGGGGTCATTGTTACCATCTTCCTAAATTCCATATATATCTGTTAATATACTGTATTGGTGTTTTTCTTTCTGACTTACTTCACTTTGTATAATAGGCTCCAGCTTCATCCACCTTATTAGAACTGATTCAAATGCATTATTTTTAATAGCTGAGTAATATTCCATTGTGTACAAAGTAATTAGCCTCCAATTAAATAAATTAATTAATTTTTTAAAAAAGAAAACAACAACAAAAAGATCGACTGGTTTGATCTCCTTGCAGTCCCAGGGACTCTGAAGAGTCTTCTCCAACACCACAGTTCAAAAGTATCAATTCTTTCATGCTCAGCTTCCTTTATGGTCCAACTCTCACATCCATACATGACTACTGGAATATGTAAATACTAATAACAATACAATAAAATTTTATGATCTAATCAGACACTGTGCCATGAATATTAGTCATAGGCCAGGCATTGTGCATTTCTATCCACCGTAAATCATTCAGTGGAGTGGCAGGCTTGTTTATAACAACCTCTCACCCTTGATAACTGTGGTGCTGCCTTCTCCCTCCCTATTAATTAATCTGTGTGGCAGAAGACAGCACCATCCATGGACCAGAAAAACCTTATGTTCCCTGAGCTTCTGGGTGTCCACTTGGCTTTCCTTGTAGATGCTTTTTCCTTACTGACTAAATGAGATAAACGCAGGCTACTTTCTGAGTCCCAGTGAATCAGAAAGGGTAATCTAGCACCTGTCAGAGGCTGGTGAAGATGATGATCAAGCCGCTAACACCTCCCTGGCCACTTGGTCCTCCTAGCCTGGGAGCGGACCTAGAGCTTCCAAAACAACAGTGCTGGAGAGGGACATGGGCAGGCAGCACGGCTGTCAGTATCCTGTGTGTATGAAATAAACCCTGATCTCCAGTATGGGAAACCATCTTCCTATCAAAGCTTACATAGTATTCTTCTTTTACAACTTTGTTAGGTCAATAGATTGTACAGGCTTTGTTGTCATTGGTAGCTCAGATGATAAAGAGACTGCCTACAGTGCAGGAGACCCCGGTACAATCCCTGGGTCAGGAAGATCCCCTGGAGAAGGGAATGGCAATCCACTGCAGTGTTCTTGCTTAGAGAATTCCAAGGACAGACTGTGGGGTTGCAAAAGAATCAGACGCAACTGAGTGATTAACACTTTCTCATTTTCTTTTCTTTTGTCTTCATTGTACCCTGTGTAAACTGCACACAACAGAAAGAACTCTGACTAGATGTTTAAATAACCAGGATTTATTATTAAGATCATATCCAGGGCTTCCCTGGGGGCTCAGTGGTAAAGAATCCATCTGCCAATGCAGGAGACATGGATTTGATCCCTGATCTGGGAAGATTCCACATGCCTCCGAGCCACTAAGCCCGTGCACCACATCTAGGAGCCTGTGTTCTGGAGCCTGGGAGTTGTAGCTACTGAGCCCATGTGCTTCAGCTATTTAAGCCTGCACACCCTAGAGCCCTGCTCCACAGCAAGAGAAGCCATGGCAATGAGAAGCCCGAGCGCCACAACTAGCGAAAAGCCCATGCAGCAACTAAGACCTAGCACAGCCAAAAATAAATAGATAAATTTTTAAAAGATCATATCCAAATTTCATGAGCTGTGAGATTTGGAGAAAATCATTTCAATTTCCTGAGTCATTCTGCTGATTTTCTAAAATGAAATCACAGTAACACCCACAATTCAGAGTTGCTGCAAAAGGCCCATGAGAACACAAATCTTCGGAGCTTTGCAAGCTCTCAAGTCTAGGACCCGAGGCCAGAGAGCTGGGTGCCTCTGCCTGGTGGGACAAGGGGAAGCCTAGGGACACAGGCCCCAAGGTGCTTGGGGCCTTCAGAGGCTCTGGCCGGAAGGTAGAGAAGTGGGTTTGCATTTTGCAATGTCATTCAGAGAGCTGAATCTAAGAGGCAGGGAGGATTGTAAGAGGCTTTTTAAGATGTTTTACTAAAAAGGCAGGGAGGCAGCTGAACCACTGTGGTCCTGGTACTGAGAAGGTGCTGAGATGGGCACAGTGAGAAGCAACCTGTTTCAGACACTGGCAGCTTCACGAGTCAAGTACATTTTCACAGTGTAAATGGTGTGAACTTGGGAAGACAGAGTGAGAAACAAGTTTGGGAAGAAAACACAAAGAAAGAGGTACCACTCCATCACATAAAGGATCCCTGTGCTCAGGGGCTGTGTCCTGCTCAGTGCTCTGGATCCCGAAAGCTGCAGACCTTGTAACCGATACATATTGAGCAAATGAAGATTGAAAAGTTGCTTGAAGACCCTAAAATCACCCTATTTCATCAACTGTGTAACAGGGGCGGTCTGATTAAATGCTACTCCCTCCATAATACTTGGTCCTTGCATAGCTCGGATGTGACGTTTTACTCTCAAAATGTGTATCAAAAACATACAATACAGAAAAGAAAAAAAAAAAAGAAAAATCTCTCCTCTCTTTCTCTTGCCTCTGTCCCCTCAGTTCTTGAGAATTGTTGTTTAGTTGCTCATTCGTGTCTGACTCTTTGTGACCCTATGGTCTGTGGCCCACCAGGCTCCTCTGTTCATCTGATTCTCCAGGCAAGAATATTGGAGTGGGTTGCCATTTTCTTTTCAAGATCTTTCTGACTCAGGGATCGAATCTGTGTCTCCTAGGCTAGTAGGTGGATTCTCTACCACTGAGCCACTTGGGAAGTTCAGTTGTGCCTGAAAAAAAAAATCTCTAAGATGAAGACTGCTACTTCCAGTATTTCACATTTGGAGGCATTTTCCTTGATTTTTAAAAATATTGCTGTAGGCTCCTGTCCACGCCCCACTCCCAGCCAGTCTTCTAACCAGCTGCACTGCCTGCATCACCTAGCACAGAGTGTCCAGGGCTTGGTGGACATGCATATTCATCTCCACGCCTTGGACCAGTTGGGTGATTTATCTCTTGCATCCTGCATCTCCTTATTGGGTTTATAAGTTATGCGATCATTCATTCTCTGTGTCAATTTTCTGTTTTCATTTTGCAAATTCAGTGCCATGCATCCACTTCTATTAATTCGGCACCCACATGGAACTGAGATTTACCGTGTGGTCTGACATCTCTAGTTCAATTAAAATAAAACATCAGACCCACAGCTCTCTCCCTAGTACCCAAACTGTGTGGTTGTTCTTTGTGTCAAGCTGAGACATTTCCTTAAAGCACGGGCCACAGTTTTCTTCATCAGTAAAGCGGGAATCACAGCTGCAGTGTTTGCTTCTCAAAAAGATGTTGTAAAACTCCTAAAGTAAAAATAATTGTCTTTGGCTTTTGTGCTTCAAGACATTGCTTTCATTATAAAACTAGGGGTTGTCTGTGTGATAAGGATGTCCTATTGACCCATGGGCTTCCCAGGTGGCACTAATGGTAAAGAACCCACCTGCCCATGCAGGAGACTTGGGTTCAGTCCCTGGTTTGGGGAGGTCCCCTGGAGGAGGAAATGGCAACCCACTCCAGTATTCTTGCCTGAAGAACCCATGGACAGAGGAGCCTGGAGGAGCCTATGCTCCATGGGGTCTCAAAGAGCTGGATGGGACTGATGCGACAGCACACACCCACCCTCTCTGAAGAAAGTGAAATAAATGTACAACTTGAACCATGGAAAGGGCTAATTTTAAAAATGTTTACAACTGATACCATTAGGCAGGTAAACATGATCTAAGCTTGATGCATGTATTTTAAATGTGTAATAGTGCTACCATAACCTCTGATGAAAGATAACTTTGTTCTGGTTTATACAAACAAGTTTATACACCTTGAGTACTTCTTGCAGGTTTTATTACGAAAATATTTTCTCCCTTGAATAAGGGATTAGTTGTAAGAAATCCGATATGTTCAGCTAGAGAAGGAATCTTGGTTTTCTGATGGAGGTGGATTTTCTGCTCAAGATCAGTCATAACTTGTTCCTATCCAAACACGCAAGGAAGGGCTAAGGCACATTCTTCCCTAATGTTGCAGGAAAGCCAGTCCAGAATTTAAAGATGAATTGCCTCATTGTTCTGCTAACGTACCATAATTAACTGCACCTCTCAGTTTAAATTACTAATTGGAGTATTCCTATCAAAGAGTGGAACTACTCCTCCTGTAAAGAATGTTCACTTCCAAACAGGTTTCTGGGTTTCCCAGATGGCACTAATGGTAAACAACTCGCCTGCCAATGCAGGAGTCATGGGTTTGATCCCTGAGTCAGGAAGATGCTCTGGAAGAGGGCATGGCAACCCACTCCAGTAGTCTTTCCTGGGAAATCCCATGGATAGAGGAGTCTGGTGGGCTGCAGTCCATAGGGTTGCAAAAAGAGTCAGACCTGATTCAGTGATGAAATAGCAACAAAGATTATCTGAAGCAGCATCAAAAGGATGTTCATGTGGGAACAGGAGTTACCAGCACAAAGCTCCAGGTGCCTCTTTCGCTTGAAGGGCAGGACCCCATGCGTCACTGTGGGAGCTGAGTGACCACAGCATCCCGAGGCCACAGGACCATGAGCTATGCTCAGAAAGTAAGCTACGCTTACCATGTGCAGTAAACCTCCCAGAGGTGCATGCTCTGTTTCATTTTGAGCTCATGTCCCCTCAGGGCCAAGTTCACTGCCAAAATATCGTCACCCTGCATTTCTGTAGCTAAACTTTAACATGGGTAGCGTATTGTGTTTTGTACTGATGATGTCAGGACTGTGTCCCTCTCGTATTTATTTATAGGTCATTATCAGATCTATCTTTGGAGAAGGAAATGTTGAAACACTCCAGTATTCTTATCTGGAAAATCCCTTGGACAGAGGAACCTGGTGGGCTACAGTCTATGGGGTCACAAAGAATCAGACACGACTGAGCAAATAACACACACACACATCAGATCTATCTTATTATCTCAGTTCCTATTTTTGACCAAAGTGGCTCATCTCAGATATATTAATCCTTTTGTT
Source organism: Antilocapra americana (assembly GCA_007570785.1). Taxonomy (NCBI): domain Eukaryota; kingdom Metazoa; phylum Chordata; class Mammalia; order Artiodactyla; family Antilocapridae; genus Antilocapra; species Antilocapra americana. The sequence goes on from ML663566.1 coordinate 30,897,754, forward strand.
CAGTGAATGTCCTTTATATTTAATAACTGAATGCATCAAGCTCCCTAAAATAGCTATATTGAGCAATAATACATAATATTTTAGCCAGTGTTTGTGCTGACTTGGTCTCTTTGTAAAAGCGCAGAGAGAGGGACTTCCCTGGTGGTCCAGTGGTTAAGAATCTACCTTTCAAGGCAGGGGATGTGAGTTTGAACCCTGGTAGGGGAACTAAGATCCCACATGCTGCAGACCAACTAAGCCCATATGCCACAACTAAAACGTGACACACACAAATGAATAAATTATATTTTTTATAAAAGCAGAGAGAGGAAGTTGCACATATAAAGGGAAATTCAGAGGCTATGTGTCACCTTAACAGAAAGAGCACTGTGGCTTGCATTTTCCATTGTATCACACACACGCCCACAGGCTCCAGGGGAGGGGCTGTGTGGCTGGTGGAGACGGGACCTTTCCCTGTGTGGGCACAGTGGGCAGGTGTCATGACTGGACTTAACAGCTTGAGTCTGGAACTCTGAAGGGCAAGTCAAGGACAGGGAGGCAGTGAGGTGGAAGAAGAGGAGGTGGGGGAGAAGGGAGGCAGGCCTGTGCGGGAGATCCTGAGCCGCTGCCGGGAGCCACCCTTAGGGCTGGGGTCCGGAGGTCCAGACCCTCTCCCCCAAGTTTGGCCCCTAGGAGCTGCGAGGGAGACACCACGGAGAACGCACACCCCACTCTGGCTCCACCACTCTGTCACTCCTTGAGGGCTTTGTCTGCTTTTTTGTTTGAATGAAAGTGATCAGGGTTTCCGCTACTCTTCACCTGGCTCTCACCCAACAGGTACAAGGTTCCTGATGGAACACAGACGAAGTAGGATACCTCATCAACAGTGAGTATTAGGGCCCAATACTTTCTGAATTTAAGACATTTCCAGAGTTTCTATAAATGAACCACAAAGGTTACAAAAATTAAAACAAAATTACCTGCCAAGGTATGCTACAAACCATGCAATTTAAATTTTCTAAGAAGGTGGCTCAGATGGTAAAGTGTCTGCCTGCAATGCGGGAGACCTGGGTTCGACCCCTGGATTGGGAAGAGCCTCTGGAGAAGGAAATGGCAACCCAATCCAGTACTCTTGCCTGGAAAATTCCATGGATGGAGGAGCCTGGTAGGCTACAGTCCATGGGGTTGCAAAGAGTCAGACACAACAGAGTGACTTCACAAGAAATAAACAGCTTTCAACTGCATTGTTAGAAGACCTTTTATTCAGTATAAATGCATCATAAAATCATGTATATGTATTAAGTGTCTGTCTTTTTCACACCTTTGAAAACATATGGGTTTATCTAAAAGGAGAAGATAGAGCTGAATTGATACCCAAATTTATTTTAATTGCCGATTGCTGCACTGAAAATAAAAATTTGCACTGGGCACTATAAAAAGTAATGCTTGTTAAGTATCAAAGTAAATTCTTGTTGATATCCAGGTGGGTTGTGACAAAATTCTGTTGTCATAATTAAAATCTGCAGAAAACTAAGGAAGAGAAAAAGAGCCCTTTGGAAAAGATTCATCTATGGCATCCATGTCCTACTGTTATTTCCTTATCTCCTTAACTTCTGGTTTTACTTGTACATGTGAAGAGTTACCTTTTTGATGGCAAAGATCTGCGTCCCATGAAATTGATTAGATGTTTTTAACAAGAAGCCATTTTTGACCCATTCATTATTACCTTTGCAATACTGAATGTTACACACAGGGTCTCTACCCAGTCATTTATACTCTGGTCACTCACAGTATCACCGTTCATCATTATGCCATCTCAACATCATCAACCACCTCAGCATCACCATCTCAGCCTCATCAACCACTATAGCATCACCATCTTAGCATCACTGACCATCTCAGCACCACCAACCATGACAGCATCACCAGCTAATGCAGCAACCCAAGCCAACACCCCCCACCAACCATCCCATATTACCATATCATTAGAACATCACCAGATCATCCGAACATCATCATGTCATCAAAAATTATCTTTTAATCAACTCAGGGATGATATCTTAAAATAGAATATAGGAAGAAATATTTATGGAACAATTAAGCACATTTCCTGGGAGTTCAGACTGATATAGGTAACTGCTCTACAATTCTCTAAGAGGCTATAACAAAATGTCTGGTCTGATACATAGATTCGGTTGATACCTTAACAAGAATTAAGAAGACTGGAATATATTAATATAAAAGGGAAATGTCAAGAAAGGATGTCAGAAATAATTAGAAAACATCACTGAGAAAAGGAAATGAGGTCTCAGAGCAGCTGAAATCACACAAACAATAAATGTTGCTCATTTCCTAGTTTTACCAGCTTGGGTACCCCAACCACACCTGCCTTTATAATCCAGACAACTTGCTGCTAATCCCATCTCCAAGACACAGTGTGCATGTGCTTTAAGTCTCCACCCACTCAGAACCACCCTCCTTGAATTACTTCATTACCTGCCAAGGTTTCTCCCCACACTTGATCCAGCTGTTGAAATCGATCAGCCAGAAGGGCGAGTCTGTTGGTGACACTGCACCACTGTGTCCCTGGATCTCGCACAGAGCTCCAAGCCCCACCCAGATGTTCCACGGCTTCGTTCAGAGCCAACAGGTGCATCTTCCAGGATCTTGTCATTTTTACATATTGCTCCACTTCGGAAATTAGGTCTCCATCATTCATAAACTCTATTTGTCATTAGGAATCTGAGTAAGAAACAAACTAATCTACAGTTAAAGCTACGATACTGATTTTAACTCTAATAGAAGTTTATTTCCTAGAGGTAGAAATGGCAACCCACTCTGATAGGCTTGCCTGGAGAATTCCATGGACAGAGGAGCCTGGTGGGTTGCAGTCCATGGGGTTGCAAAAAGAGTCAGACACAACTGAGTGACTAAGCACACATGCAGGAGTTTATTTAAGTAAGTAAGACACTATCATCAAAATAAGAATGCCTTTAAATGTAAATAAATTGTATTTAAATTGCTGGGAAATAAAAAATTAGTTATGCCATTAGCATGTTAAACACATTCTTTGTATTCTTTTCTTTGAAATGTAGACTTCATTAGAAGAAATACTAGATTTGCTTTAAAAAAAAAATAAAGGCATAGTTCATTCTAAATCAGATTTCATGTGGGCCAGAATGTCTCAGGGAGCAGGAAGGAGAAAGTCCGACAAAAACATCATCCACGTGACTCTGAGTGCCCTCCTTTGACGTTTTCAGACATTTTCTCACACGCATCTGCTCCATCATCTGATGTAAAATACAAACCTACAGCCTGTGTGTAAACATGACTCCAAAGACGACGGCAGTGATCCTCTTTCCAGGTCAGAAGTCTGGGTGTTCCATGCCCTGTGTTTGCGCTCAGCCGAGCTGGGTCCCGATCCCTCATTCGGGCTCTGCCCCAGACCCTAGATCAGCCAGCATGGAAAGTGCCCACCAAGAGCACAGTGCTGCCCCATGCCCTCCCCTGTCCATACCACCTTGGTTCTAACATTACACAGTTACTCTATGTCCTGTCATCTTCCTTCTATTTGCACAGAAAGGCTCCCTCTCAGAAGGTGTCACCTCTCCTCACTGGGTCCCCAGAGACCAGTGTGGTACCCAACACAGGGTACCATTTGTTCAATGGTCAGTGACTCACGGAAGGGAAGAACAGATTCACAAATGGCTCACACCCGTCTCCTCATCAGATGTCTTCGTTCATCACAAAACTTCCATGACAACCCACTTCAAATAGCACACCCAAAAAACTGGACTCCACACACTTAAAATAAGGTAATGGTGAGAATAAATTCCCCTAGAGTGAAATTAAGGGGAATGTTTTTTAGATTACTATAATTGCTTGTGCAGTGTGGCTTATAAATCTGAACTGTCTACAGAAACGGAATCTAACTTAGCAAGTGAACAAATTTACTTGGCACCATCTTAGGATGAAAAACAAAATTATAAGTAAAAAGGAGAACCTGTTTGAATTTTGATACTCAAGTGTACTTTCTTATTAGATGGGATACTCAGTGTACTTTCCATATTAGAAAATGTTATATCTTGAATACTTGACATGGCAATACATTTTCTGTGTTGAAAAATAAGACTTATATGTGAAGGCAGAAAATCTGTAAAACATTTGAACACCTAAAATATTACAGATGAATTACATGAGTGAAAACAGAAAAGAAAATGAAATGAGGCTGCTACTTGGAAAGATAAGGTCATTGAGCATCCCTGGGTATGCTCACCCTGCTACTAATAACAGGAATGATACAGGTTAGGATGGCTTGAATTGCCTTGGAACTTAAATAAATTTGTGGGGGGTTACATGTGTTTATCTAATAACTAAAACTTCTCTGTTTAAATAGAAAATGGTCACAAACTATTTCTTTTTATCTTGGAAGGCAGAAAAATGACATGTGAGAGCAGGCCCTGAAAACAGTCCCTGCATAAGTGAATAAACACCCTTATCTTCCTTGCGGTAATGGACGTGCCAGGGGAATCTCCTCTTGACACTGGAAATCATTCATCCAGTGTGCTCTTAAACCCACTATTGTTTCCTGATTTTTGATGGTTTCCCCACAAGTATTAGCTAATCTATCGGACTGATTTCACAATGAGAAGCTGAATCCATCACCTCTCCCCATCTCTCTCCAATCAGTTCTCCCTCTACAAATAAAACTACCTAAATGTATGTAGTTAATGAGAACAGAGAGGAAAAACTCAGACTCTGTATTTAAGAATGATTCTCAGGTCTGAGAAACTGTCCTAGTGCAGAGAAGCCTCAAAGGATAACATGACTCCATGTAACACTGGATCCTGGAGCAGGGCGGTTGGTAAAAACCAAGGAAATCAGAATAAACAGTGAACTTCACTTAAGGACAGTGCATCAGTATTGGTTCATTCACTGTAACAAGGATGTCATCATAATTAACATCTTCTAAGGTATTAAGAATGGGAAACTGATCCTGGTGCAGGAACTCAAGACACCTTCTCCACTTCTCTGTGGATCTGTCAATTCTAAAATTAAAATCACTAAGAAATGTTTTCTCTTACTGACTCAATGGGCTTCCCTCATAGCTCAGTCAGTGAAGAATCTGCCTGCAATTCAGGAGACCTGGGTTCAATTCCTGGGTAAGGAAGATCCCCTGGAGAAGGAAATGGCAATCCACTCCAGTATTCTTGCCTGGGAAATCCCATGGACAGAGGAGCCTGGAGGGCTACAGTCCATGGGGTCGCAAGAGTAGGACATGACTTAGCGACTAAACCACCACCACTGACTCAATGATTTTGGCCCAGATGAAATATTTTTAGGATATTCTGCTACAGTCAAAATTAGTCTAGAGTTTTATAAACTCTCATCAATTAAGATCTAGGATGGAACTGCTGACAAACATTTCCTTCCTATGATTTTATAAAATAGTGTATTTTCTATGCTTATGTTCATGCAAAGAATAAGGCATGGAGATGAAATGTGATGGCAAAATTCACCAAGATGTTGTAAAACATTTTGAGTTGCTAAACCTAAAATAATTATGAATGAAATTTAGGAACTACACAGAACAGTTTCCTCCAGGGGACCTTGCACTGTGGAAATGGCTCATTTTTAATAATATTCCATTGCATTCAATAGCTGACAATGGGAGGAAATCACTATATTAAAACTAAATGGGTGGGGGGTGGTCCATGACAGTGAGAAGTACACGACTTCACAAGGTCGTAAATGGGCCAGGAGTTGCTTTTGGAGACACAATGCCCTAGAAACTGAACAATTACGGGAATCAAAAATGACCAGAGAGTTTCTGGGTCATTTATCAAATGATTCTGCAAAACGATTCATTTCTAAAACCTTTCTCTCAGTTACTAACAAATACCTAATGTAGCTACGGATGAAGAGGAAAACAGAATGTGTATATACACTTAAGGAATTTTTAATATTTTAGTCTCACAAAATTCATACAAGTGAGGGGTCTGCATTTTTCTTTTATTCAAGAAATATGTTTTCCATATAATCTAATGGAATTATGTGTGTCTATATCCCTGTGTCTAGTCAAAGCTATGGCTTTTCCAGTAGTCATGTACGGATGTAAGGGCTGGACCATAAAGAAGGCTGAGCACCAAAGAATTGATGGTTTCAAACTGTGGTGCTGGAGAAGACTTGAGAGTCCCTTAGACAGCAAGGAGATCAAACCAGTCCATCCTAAAGGAAATCAACCCTGAATATTCATTGGAAGGACTGATGTTGAAGCTGAAGCTGAATCTCCAATATATTGGTCGCTTAATGTGAAGAGCCGACTCATTAGAAAAGACTGATGTTGGAAAAGATTGAAGGCAAAAGGAGACGGGGACGACAGAGGATGAGATGGTTGGATGGCATCACCGACTCAATGGACATGACTCTGAGCAAACTCCAGGAGATAGTGAAGGACAGGGAGGACTGCCATGCAGCAGCCCATGGGGTTGCAAAGAGTCAGACACAACTTAGCGACTGAACAACAACATATCCCTTTGTGCAAGTGTGCGTGCACATGTGTGTGTTCAGGAGCAGGTCACAAATGCAGACTCACAGATATACCAAGAAAGCTCTGAACCACAAATACATCAGGGACTGTGAGTGTCCATGCCCTCATCCTGCACAGTCAGGTTATCATTTTTGGGCTGTCTGGATTTCTCACCCCCTCCTGTAGGGAGAAGAATTGTCTAGACTCTTCCCTGTGCTTAGATTTGTGGAAAGTAGCTCTAAAGTTTCCCTGAGAAAGTAGATAGTATATTTAATTCAACACATTAATACACATTACACATCTTGAAATGGATTGCTTCCTTTGTGCTGGATCTGTGCTAACAGTGGGTTCCCATCAGCGCCCTCCAGGGTAGCTGGCTCCATGAAAAGGTTTCTGACACATAGGAGTCTGTGGAAATCCAGCCAGGAGACGCGTGAGCTCATGCAGCCCATCCACCTGACAGCCTGTTTGCAAGATCAGCTCACCCCACATCGTGATTCCCGGAGCATGGAAGGAGAAGGGGATGGGGAGCGGGGAATCTGTGGGAGGGCATATCAGTGAGGAGGTTCCCATGTGGAGATGAGGAACTGAATGTCCTGAATCCGTTCCACTGGGGCTGCCTCTGGTGTAAAGGAGGGATTTGAACATGAAAGGAACATGAGCTGTTCACTCCTGCAGGGTATGCAGGGCCCAGATTCCAGCCCTTCACGACCACCTCCAAAAAGGGCTCTGGACAAGAAAATGAAGCCCACTCAGGAGGGGCTGCTCTTCTGAGCACTCTCAATTTCTTACAAGAGGGTTTGAATGATCTGTCCTCATCCCCATGTATGCATGCTGAATTACAACACCCCCACTCCTGTCTCTAGCGTCTGCACATCAGCCTACAGACCAGACCAGACTATTTCTGCAGTGTGGAGCCTGCCCTTGGATGATGGGTTACATGTGTCAAATCCACACCAAACACGTGACAAAGGGTGCTCGGACAGGCCAAGATGAGAAAGATCAACTAGAAAGCACGTGTGCAGTTCTTGAAAGAAAGGAGAAAAACAACCAGCAAGTTTCCATCCCCAGCAGAGAGAGAGAGTCCAGCAGAAAGCATTTCATTTCAACAAACCCTCTCAGGCTCCACTGAAATCTGGATCCAGTTTATTCCTAGAGATGGCCCACGCCTCCCTGCCACAGGAGTGATTATGGTGGTGACTTCCCCCACTTCTCATATCTTGCAGATCGTAAATGACTCCTAGGGCAAACAAACCATAGTTCTGCTTGTGCTCAGTCACTGCAGTCATGTCTGATTCTTTGCGACCCCATGGACTATATAGCCCAACAGGCTCCTCTGTCCATAGGATTTCCCAGGCAAGAATACTGGAGTGGGTTGCCATGTCCTCTTCCAGGGATCTTCCCAACCCAGGAATCAAACCCATGTCTCGTTCACTGCAGGTGGATTCTTAACTCACTGAGCCATTGGGGAAGCCCGAAGTTCCACATCCCTGTTAAGGAAGCACAGGAGTCTGGGCCCTAGGTTCTCCCTGGACCCTGCCCACCTTCCCCAGACCCCAGCCTGCATCTTCATGTCCTAATGGGACATAACAAATGAACTGAACTCCGAGGCCATGGGGCTCATGCTTACTCTCATAATGATTTTAAAATGTGTGGCTGCATCTTGAGAAAGAACAGACCTTGACATAATATCCGTTATCAAGCAGCCGTAATTGACACAGAGACAGGCCGCGCTTTCCACTGGGTTGTAATGAATCTCCTGGGCTGACCCCAGAGCCTTCACTTCTGAGCGCCCTCGACTCTCGCCCCAATGCTCTGTCATCTGCTGCGGGGGAGATGAATTACGAATGAGGTACTAATGATGCGTTTCATCACCTGTTTACCTTCAGTGATCAGCGGCCCTCCTTTAATTTACCACAAAGACATTTTTTGAAGCTACTGTCAGTTCAGAGGGCCTCTTGTTTGAAGTGGTTATAAAATAACACATACCTGGGAAAACTTGGCTTCAAGGTTCTGGTACTAGAATTCTACAAAAAGGGAAGGAGAGAGAGAAAAAAAAATCTGGGTTTTCTAAACAGGAGAGAAAAGGTTAATGCTGGTGACCTCTTCCATTAGTAGGTTTTACTTCTCTAATGAGCACCCAAAAAGTCAGCCCATCAGAATACATTCTCATAACTTAGAATCAACATTGAAGCAACATCCCACAAGCCCTGTGCTGCACTTCACACCAATATCCATTCCTGAACAGGTGGTGGGTTACAGAAGCACCATCCCAGCAAAGACAGACCATCCCAACACTGAGTGGCTTCAGCAACCACTTATCCTGCTGCATATTTTTTTTTTATCTTTATGTCATTTTACTTCCACTCAATTTCCTCATCTGAAACATGGAGAAGAAAATGCCCATCCCATCTGGTTGTCGTGCAAATAATAAACCAAAATCAGAAAATGGCTTTAAACTCTGTGGTACCCAGTAAAAAGATGGGCTTCCCAGGTGGCTCAGTGGTAAAGAACCCACCTGCCAATGCAGGAGAGTTGGGTTAGATCCCTGGGTCAGGAAGATACCCTGGAGAAGGAAATGGCAACCCACTCCAGTATTCTTGCCTGGGAAATCCCACTGACCAAGGAGGCTGGCAGGCTACAGTCCATGGGGTCATAAAAGAGTTGGGCACAACTGAATGACTAAACAACACCAAGTAAGCAATTTTTCTTTCTATTCTGTTTTAACAGCTATTTACATTCAGTCCTATTTATTTCAAATCAACAGATATTTCTGCTTCAGGGGATAGAAAACATCAAGGAACTATGGTAACCAAACAACTATAAGGTGGAGTAAAACAAGCATTTTCTCTAAGAACTTTCAGTTCAGTTCAGTCGCTCAGTCATGTCTGACTCTTTGCGACCCAGTGGACTGCAGCACACCAGGCTTCCCTGTCCATCACCAATTCCCAGAGCCTACTCAAACTCATGTCCATAGAGTCACTGATGCCATCCAACCAGCTCATCCTCTGTCATCCCCTTCTCTTCCTGTCTTCAATCTTTCCTAGCATCAGGGTCTTTTCCAATGAGTCAGTTCTTTGCAACAGTTGGCCAAAGTATTGAAGTTTCAGCTTCAGCATCAGTGTTTCCAATGAATATTCAGGACTGATTTCCTTTAGGAATGACTAGTTTGATCTCCTGGCAGTCCAAGGGACTCTCAGGAGTCTTCTCCAACACCACAGTTCAAAAGCATCAATTCTTAGGCGTTCAACTTTCTTTATGGTCCAACTGTCACATCCATACATGGCTACTGGGAAAACCGTAGTTTTGACTAGACAGAACTTTGTTGGCAAAGTAATGTCTCTGCTTTTTAATATGCGTGTCCAGGTTGGTCACAGCTTTTCTTCAAAGGAACAAGCATGTTTTAATTTCTTCACTGCAGTCACCATCTGCAGTGATTTTGGAGCCCCCCAAAATAAAGTCTGTCACTGTTTCCACTGCTTTCCCATCTATTTGCCATGAAGTGATGGGACCAGATGCCATAATCCTTGTTTTTTGAATATTGACTTTTAAGCCAGCTTTTTCACTCTCTCTTTCACTTTCATCAAGAGGCTCTTTAGTCCCTTTTCACTTTCTGCTATAAGGGTGGTCACCTGCATATCTGAGGTTATTGATATGTCTCCTGGCAATCTTTATTCCAGCTTGTGCTTCATCCAGCCTGGCATTTCTCGTGATGTACTCTGCATATAAGCTAAATAAGCAGGGTGACAATATACAGCCTTGATGTACTCCTTTCCCTATTATAACCATGTCCATGTCCAGTTCTAACTGTTGCTTCCTGACCTGCATACACATTTCTCAGGAGGCACGTAAGGTGGTCTGGTATTCCCATCTCTGTAAGAATTTCCACAGTTTGTTGTGATCTACACAGTCAAAGGCTTTGGCATAATCAATAAAGCAAAAATAGATGTTTTTCTGGAATTCTCTTGCTTTTTTTATAATCCAGTGGGTGTTGGCAATTTGATCTCTGGTTCCTCTGCCTTTTCTAAATTCAGCTTTAACATCTGGAAGTTCACAGTTCAGGTACTGTTGAAGCCTGGATTGGAGGATTTTGAGCATTCCTTTGCTAGCATGTGAGATGAGTATAATACTGCAGTAGTTTGAACATTCTTTGGCATTGCCCTTTTTTGCAACTGGAGTGGAAACTGACCTTTTCCAGTCCTGTGGCCACTGCTGAGTTTTCCAAATTTTCCTGGCATGTTGAGTACAGCACTTTCACAGCATCATCTTTTAGGATTTGAAATAGCTCAACTAGAATTCTATCACCTCCACTAGCTTTGTTCATGGTGATGCTTCCTAAGGCCCACTTGACTTCACATTCCAGGATGTCTGGCTCTTGGTGAGTGACCACACCATCATGGTTATCTGGTTCATGAAGATCTTTTTTGTATAGTTCTTCTGTGTATTCTTGCCACCTCTTCTTAATATCTTCTACTTCTGTTAGGTTCATACCATTTCTGTCCTTTGTTGTGCCCATCTTTGCATGAAATGTTCCCTTGGTCTCTCTAATTTTCTTGAAAATATCTCTAGTCTTCCCATTCTATTGTTTTCTTCTATTTCTTTGCACTGATCACTTAGGAAGGCTTTCTTATGTCTCCTCACTATCCTAAAAACTTTATTTCCTGCTTATTTCAAGTTTGCCTCCTTTTTCCATTCTTCACTCATTTTTACAAAAAGATATTCATATTAAACATCATAAAATCCAGTTTAATATGTCCTAATTTCGAGTCCTAATGTGATTCACTCCTGACAAAAATCGCAAAATTGCAGAGTTTATAATTACCTCCCACGTAGAATCTAAACTCTACCTGGTGGCTGAAGCTGTTTGCAGTTACTGACCACATCATGCGTGTTCAGTTGCTACGTCATGTCCGATTGCTAAGTCGTGTCTGACTCTGCAACTCCAAGAAGTGTAGCCCGCCAGGTTCCTCTGTCCATGGGCTTATCCTGGTAAGAATACTGGAGTGGGTTGTCATCTCCTCCTTCAGGACTGACCATATCAACAGACACTAAAATTACATGTGACAAATCTCAACTCAAACCAGCCTGATCTGGTGGGGGATGTACTGGCCCCTTTGCCTAAGAAAGGGGCAGGCTGCCTTGGGCATGCCGGGATTCAGGAATGCACATGTTCCCCCAGGAAACTCTCTCTCTTCTTCACATCCAGGCTCTGTTTTCTGCTTGCCTGGCTTCCTTTTCAAATGAGCTTACTCTATAGGTTGGCAAGGTGGCCCAGTGGCCATTCTAGGCTTACAAGATCCCTACAGCCAGAAAATTCAGTGGGAAGAAATCATCCTTTTTAGGAATTTCCAGCCAAAGCCTTGGAAATGTGGTACCCGGTCCAGTTGGCTGATGGTCCCTTCCCTGAACCACTTACTACAGCCAGCTTGGTGCATACTCTGATTACACAGCCCCTTCTATGAACCATGAGGGAAGGAGGCCAAGCACATCAACCAGCTTATACAGGTTTCCACAAAGATGTGTTCGGTTACAAGGAAGATGATGACGGAGAGAGTAATGCCTAGTCCATGACATCCCCATCTTTTCAGGTCTTGAAGCTGACCTCGCTCCCACCCTCATTTCTCCTTGGATATAACCTCTTAGGGAGGAGGTGCTATGGTCTTCTCTGACCTTCCCTAGGGACCCCCCCCTACCTCCCAATGCTGTCTTGTAACGTGCATTCTTACTCTCCACCCCATTCTCCTTCCTAAATCCCTGGCCAGGGGCTAAGATCCCACATGTTGCACAGCACAGTCAAAAAAAAAAAAAAGAGCCCCGAAGAAAATACAAATATGATTTACCAAACCTGATTTACTGTAGGGTAACTATGCATTGGCATATAACAGGGAGATTTTCTTCAAAACAAAATTGAGGGAAAAAAAGATCTTAATTACTCATTTCAGACCTCCAGTTTCAATTAATGGAAGGCTTCATTCTATAAACAGTCCAATGAGTGACCAAGTACCCACTTATCAATCCATCTTCACAGTCATTTATCAACCTATTGGTTAAATCTGTTTATCATTCCTTGTAATCTTAGTCCCCTTATAGTGGATCTATCTTTAAAGCATGATCTACTGTGTACACTAATGAAGTCCCAAATTATTGTTACCTAAACGTGGGCTATTTCCACTGCTTAGCAAAGTTAATGGGAGTTTGGGGAGGATTCTAAAGGAGATTTAATTAAATCCTTCCGTTTTACTTGTCCTTGGCATTTCTTGTAAGAATTGGGTGTGGTAGAATACTGAAGTTAGGACTGAAATAAAATCTAGAGCCTGTCTGTAGATTTCATTTAATTATATTACTACTTCCATGATGAACATGGAAATTAGGTGTTGACTGGAGAATCTGAATCACAAAGAATGACCTCTAAATAAAAGAGCTCTTAAAAACTCTAATTTGATGCTTTGGTTGAAAGATGCTAAAAATAAAATTAAAACTAGGCTCTTTCAGGGGAAATAATATCGAGCCAGCAAAAGTACTTTTTAAAAGAGCATGTCAACTACACAGCTTTTAAATTTATTTTTAAAACATTTGGTTCTTCTAGAGGTAAATAGTTAATGCAATCTTTTAAAAATGATTCTCGGTGTTAAATGGCCTTGCAGCTCCTTCTATATGTATGTACTTATGAATGTTGGTGCATAGAGACCTCACCTTCCTGATCATTTTCAACTTAGACTTAACAGGGAAATACATAAGGTCGTGGCCTGAAGATGAAGCTAAGTCATTTTAACTTAGCTTTTAGAAAAAATGTATTCATTTCTGTCTCACTTTGACATGGTCACATGCTAAAATATATTTTCCATAAGTTATGTAGAACACAAACATTAATTTGCTGTTCATTTTTGTATGTCTGTCTTCCATACCCATAGATAGGGCTATTGATCACTAAAGGAAGAAAATAATTTTTCTCCTTTTGAAACTTGTGTCCAACATTGTGACAGAGAATTACACTCTTCAACCTTATGGAAGTCATGAAAATCCATTACCTGCCAGTGGAGAAGGTGATTTTCATTTATTTGTAGTTGTTCATACCATACATCTAACTAACTTTTTGAGAGCCATGTCTAGCCCTGAGTATGAATTTCTACTATATCAGCTATAATGTGGATTACCTGGAAAGTGATGGAAATTAAGCTTCACCAAATAGAACTGCAGGCTGGTTCATGGTAACCATTTAGAAAAAGTTAGATGAGATGCAAAGAGTAAATTTTTCTTCTTAATTGATTATTTCCTACAATTCAATACTTTCCTCTCTCACAAAGAAATCTACCCTCAATGCCAACCCTGTCCCTGTAAACACTTCTGTCTCAATATGTCAGTGATATTTTCCCTATTAACCAATTACATTAGATTTTTTTAATTATTAACTTTTCTACAGAATAAATAAAAGTTGTGACAGTAAATGCTATAATTCATTATGTCAATAAATAGTTTAACATGAATTATACTTTAAACTTGGGGATGAAAGCTTATTCTTGATGACCTTCTTTCAACACAGCAACACTTACCCATTTTCAGACAATTTTAGCATCTCAAAGGATTTGCCCTCTTATTCTTTCCACTAGGTCATTGGTTCATTCCTACAACTCTACAGAAAGATAAATTGTAAAAGCAACTAATTTATAGTTATGAGATGTGAGTCCTGCCAATTTCACCTCTGGGCCCTAAAATATTAATTTCTTTGGATTTCAGATTTCTTATGCCCCATCTAAGTAAGGCTGGATTAGATGTGCGATCAACAGCTTTTTCAGAACCATAATTCTTTACACTATCTTTTCTTCCTCTGTAACAACTGTATTTCTACGTATGCTTTTGTGTTTAGTGGATTGTAGTTATTAATAATAATAAAATATTAATAAAACATATCTACTTTTTATTCATCAATAATAGATATATGTCTGTCTACCTTACTAACTAATCAGGATTTCCTATGAGGATGAAATGACTCTCCCTGGTGCCTGGTGATCTAGTGGTTAGGATTTGGCACTCTGACGACCACTGTCCAGGTTCAATTCCTGGTCAGGGAAGACTTTCTCAGGGATTTCCCAGGTGGCACTAGTGGTAAGAATGTGTCTGCCAATGCAGGAGACTAGAAGAGACATGGTTTCAAACCCTAGGTTGGGAAGATCTCCTGGAGGAGGGAATGGCAACCCACTCCAGTATTCTTGCTTGGAGAATCCCATGGACAGAGGAGCCTGGCAGGCTACAGTTCATGGGGTCTCAAAGAGTTGGACACAACTGAAGCAACTAAGCATGTACCCATGAGGGTGAAATAATCATTGCTATCATCCTTAACTGATGTGATTTTAGTCAAAAGTAGGAAGTCTTAATATTTTTAGTTTGAACCACACTACCCTAGAGCACTCAGAAGCCAACTTACAGCTGTGTGTATCATTATAACCATTTCGACAGGAATTATTTCACCAGGTGATCTCTCAGATTCTTTCCAACAGTGATGTTCAATCACTCGCAACCAACATGATCAACATTATTACGTCCAATCCATTAAGTGCCATCCTGCTATGTGGACTTGAACAAGGAGAGAATGGCTATGCCATCCATTGTGCAAAGATCATGTACAGATTGTTAAGTCCTTCCACCTTTCCATGGATTTTCTGCAATGAATGACAAAGACAAGTGCCTGAGATTCATCAGACAGTAGAACTGGTCACAATATCTTAGGAACCAGCCACATCTATGGGACATCTTTAGCAACATACACATTTGTATGTACTGTGGGACCTGATTTCTTGTAACTATTTGGGCAAACAAGGTGTATCCAGCTTTTTAAAAAATCTAATAATACACGAGAAACATGCTGTCAGGACCAATTAATTAAAACAGTGGCTGCTATGGGTTAAGAAGTCAAGACTCAAGACATGGAAGCAATTTAAATGTCCATCAGTAGAGGGATGGATAAAAATGTGGCACATATATACAATGGAATATTACTCGGCCATTAAAAAGAATGATATAAGACCATTTGCAGGCAACATGGATGAACCTAGAGAGTACCATACTAAGTGAAATAAGTCAGAAGGAGGAGAAGTATTGTATGACATCCCTTATATGTGGAATCCAAAAAGAAATGATGCAAATAAATTAACAAAACAGAAAGAGACTCAGAGAATAAACTTATGGCTGCCAAAGAAGAATTGGGGGGATAGTTAGGGAGTTTGGGACAAACATGTACACACTGCTATATTAAAAATGGATTACCAACATGGACCTCCTGTACAGCACAGAGAACTCTGCTCAATGTTGTGTGGCAGCCTGGATGGGAAGGGAGTTTGGGGGAGAATGGATACATGCATATGTATGGCTGAATCCCTTTGCTGTCTACCTGAAACTATCGCAACACCGTTAATCATCTATACCCCGATACAAAATAAAAAGTTGATTAAACCCCCCCCAAAAAAGAAGTAAGGGCTCGCTGTTAGGTTGAGTGACCAGGGTGCTCTCTGTAGACAAAGCAGAACCAGATCACCAAGAAATGACTGGTCCACGATGCAGACAGGCTAAGACCAGGTTAGAGACAGAATCAAACTACAGCATTGGGACAAAAAACACACCATCTTGATGGAACAAGCACATTCAGAAAGATTCAGAAAGTGACAGTCTTGTAACTCAAAGTACCAGCAGAAGTCCACTGAACACAGAAAAGTCCATTGGACAGATGATCAGTTTGAAAAAAATAAAAAAGATTCTTCCCCTTTTGCATTGATTAAGAAGGAGGAGAAAGAAGGAGCTGATAAGCACACAAAGGAAAGAGTTTGTGAGTCTGATGATTTTTATCAGCAGTAAGCAGTTTCCTGAGCAAGGGCTAGAAGAAGCGTGAAAGGAAATTTATATGAAAATACTGGTCTTTTTCCCAGATGTTTCCCATGTCTAGACAGTTAGTGAACAGAGATGAATATCTGTAGTCTTACTTCATGGACCAAAAATCTCCTCCTTTTAAAATGTCTGCCTGGACGTCCAGAGCGGGTGTGCCCCAGGAGTGACTTTTCAAAGTATGACTCAAACAATAGGAAGCTGAAGTGAATTAATCTATTTTTTGTGCTTTGTTTTTATAAGGACAGCTGATAATTCCCTTGGTATCAAGACTTCTCAAAAAGGGGGGAAAATAAAAAAATGAAAAAGAAAAATAGTTGACCTAATTCTATTGCCCCCTGTCAAGTGCTGTTTTTAAAATTCAACTTTAAATTTTCCTGTGGCATGACGACAGTACTGTTTCCATTCCCAAGCTCTCCTGTGTGGCTTAATTGAATTTCAGGGTGGAAAGAGACGTCGAACACTCCCTGGTCCGACCTTCAACTGTAGACAGGCAGGTGGAGGTCCCGGAGTGTTTTCACTGGGTGAACAGCTCCCTTCCACGGCCAAGGAATGTTCTGGAGTTATTTGAAAATGTTGGATGGTCACATCTTGATCAAGACAGAGGGGCAGACCCCTGGTTACCAGGGGTGAAAAGCCAACTTTACAACGTGGGACAGGATGTCCATGGTCACCTAGGAATACAGCACATATATTGTAGCTAAAATAAATTTTAAAGGAAAAAATTACTTCTATGGACAGGCAGGACTGAATTAGTTTATGGGAAATGTAAGCCCAAGGATAGAACTTATCACTCTTGCATCCTTGGCAACCTAGCAGAGAACTCTGGTTCATATCGCACCGAAATTTTCATTCCTGAGGTTTAACAAGTTCTGTTCTTATGGATTTCGCTTGGGGAGGTTTCATACATCCAGTGCCGTGCATTCCAAGGTGTTCTCATCTTAAAACCCTTTCCTTCAGGTAAAGCGCCTGCAACTACACTTAAAAATACCCACGTTTCACATAGGCATGTTAATTAGCTTTAGTGCTTGACAAAGTGCTTCCCAGTGGCTAAGATACTAAAGAGAGCATGACTCTGAGCTTCAGACATCAAGTGGAAATGCTTGGATAAATCTGGGTCAGTTCAGTCGCTCAGTCATGTCCGACTCTTTGTAACTCCATGGACTGCAGCACACCAGGCTTCCCTATCCCTCACCAACTCCTGGACCTTGCTCAAACTCATGTCCATCGATGAGTCGATGATGCCATCTGGATCAGGTGATTATCAGTTGAAAGCTGCTCAACAATGGGCCATTTTTGTGGTATGAGCTGCATTTAAAACAAATCTTAAATGTAGTGTATTCATAGAAATGGTGGACAGGAACAAACAGACACAGAGAAAACAAACATTAACAACTGTCACTTCAAAAATACTGCCTTTATTTTTCTAGAATGGAGCTGCAGGAGTTACTTGTATATTTTTGAGATTAATTGTTTGTCCGTTGCTTCATTGGCTATTATTTTCTCCCATTCTGAAGGCTGTCTTTTCACCTTGCTTAGAGTTTCCTTTGTTGTGCAGAAGCTTTTAATTTTAATTAGGTTCCATTTATTTATTCATGCTTTTATTTCCGATATTCTGGGAGGTGGGTCATAGAGGATCCTGCTTTGGTTTATGTCGGAGAGTGTTTTGCCTATGTTATCCTCTAGGAGTTTTATAGTTTCTGGTCTTATGATTAGATCTTTGATCCATTTTGAGTTTATTTTTGTGTATGGTGTTAGAAAGTGTTCTAGTTATATTGGAAATAAAAACACGAATAAACAAATGGGACCTAATTAAAATTAAAAGCTTTTGCACAACAAAGGAAACTATAAGCAAGGTGAAAAGACAGCCTTCAGAATGGGAGAAAATAATAGCCAATGAAACAACAGACAAACAATTAATTTCAAAAATATACAAACAACTCCTGCAGCTCCATTCTAGAAAAATAAACAACCCAATTAAAAAGTGGGCCAAAGAACTTAACAGACATTTCTCCAAAGAAGATATAAAAATGGCTAACAAACACATGAAAAGATGCTCAACATCACTCATTATCAGAGAAATGCAAATCAAAACTACAATGAGGTACCACTTTACACCAGTCAGAATGGCTGCCATCCAAAAGTCTACAAGCAATAAATGCTGGAGAGGATGTGGAGAAAAGGGAACCCTCTTACACTGTTGGTGGGAATGCAAACTAGTACAGCCACTATGGAAAACAGTGTGGAGGTTCCTTAAAAAGCTGCAAATAGACCTGCCATATGACCCAGCAATCCCACTGCTGGGCATATACACCGAGGAAACCAGAATTGAAAGAGCCATGTGTACCCCAATGTTCATCGCTGCATTGTTTACAATAGCCAGGACATGGAAGCAACCTAGATGCCCATCAACTGACGAATGGATAAGAAAGCTGTGGTACATATACACAATGGAATATTACTCAGCATTAAAAAAAATTCATTTGAAGCAATTCTACTCAGATGGACGAAACTGGAGCCCATTATCCAGAGTGAAGTAAGCCAGAAGCAAAAACAACAATACAGTATATTAACGCATATATATGGAATTTAGAAAGACGGTAACGAGAACCCAACATACGAGACAGCAAAAGGAATGCAGATGTATAGAATAGACTCGTGGACTTTGTGGATGAGGGTAAGGGTGGGATGATATGGGAGAAGGGCATTGAAGCATGTTAATTTTCATATGTCTAATCAATCGCCAGCCCAGGATTGATGCTCGGGGCTGGTGCAGCGAGATTTCCCGGGGGGGGGGGGGGGGGG